>ML289064.1:0-31955 GCA_005239495.1 Nicotiana undulata
GGCCAGCTAGTACTTTATTATTTTGGCTTGTCTACCTTTGTTTATATGGCTTATTTTTATTCACGTCATGACCTTAATGATCCAGGCTTAGTATTTCAGATGTTGTGTTGCCCAATCTGTTGGGCCCCAGTCTAGTTAGCTAGTATGTTTAGTGGCTAACTCGATCGAATCCAGTATTGAGTGCCAGTCGTCGAGGCCAGTGTCTGTGGTTGCAATTTAGCCTCCTGCTTTCCCTTCGACTCCGATCCTTCACTGATGAGAGTGCCGATACGGGTATCACTTCATAGACTACAAACATATCTTTGCCCATAGGTTGTTCCCCGTACACCGTTTTTACTCCCTTCAGTGTCGGGAACTTCAGAACTTGGTGAAGGGTCGAAGGTACTGCCCTCATGTTATGGATCCAAGGCCTTCCGAGCAGGGCGTTGTATCTCATGTCACCCTCGATCACATGGAACTTTATTTCTTAAATGTTCCCGGCTACGTTTACTGGCAAGATAATTTCTCATTGTAGTTTCACTCTCCATGTTGAAGCCATTAAGAACCCGAGCTGAAGGCACAATTTGATCCTGTAGGCCGAGCTTCTCCACAACCCTCGATCGAATAATGTTGGCCGAGCTTCCTAGATCAATCAAAACACGTTTAACTTGAATTTGTTTCATAAGAACAGATATTACCAGTGAGTCATTGTGGGGTTGCGAGATCCCCTTTACATCCTCGTCATTTAAAGACAAGGTCCCTTCCGGCACATAGTCCCGAGTTCACTTTTATCTCATGATCGACACCTTGGTGAGCTTGAATACGGGTCCCTACGGAATATCGAACCCACCAACGATCATGTGAATCACATGTTGTGGTTCTTCCTGTTTTCATCCCCGTCTCTGGAGTGTTTCTTAGCTCGGTCTCTCAAGAATTCTCGAAGGCATTCCTCATTGAACAAACCCGCTACCTCCTCCCTTAGCTGTCTGCAGTCATCCGTTCTTTGACCATGTGTGCCATGGTATTTTCATATTTGATTAGAATTCCTCTGGTCCGGATCAATCTATAGGGGTCTAGGCCATCTAGTATCTTTGATCCGCCCAATGGCTGATACATATACTGATGAATCAATGTTGAAGTTGTATTCTAATAGTCCTTGTGCTTCTCTGGGCTCGACATTTATATCGAAACCACGCTTACTCATGAGCCCTCTGGAGCTCTGCCTTCGATAATTTCTTCGATCATGTCGAACGGGGTTGTGTCCAGGACCGTTGTTTCTCTGATCTCCACCATATGGTTGGTACAAATCTCTGTTCGATCGTGGTTGTCTTTCGATGTCCCTTGAATTATGCCAATGGGCCTGTTTGGATAAACGGAATCGGAAGGAGCTCCCAACTGATCCTCCTCGACCCTGATTTTTGACTTGTATTGATTATGCACATCGCCCCAAGTCTCATCCGGATATTTCATTAAATTCTTTTTTAACTGTCATGAGGTCACCGAACTTCGTACGTTCAGACCTTAAATAAAATTTTGGACGACCCAATCATCTGCGACTGAGGGTAGATCCATACGTTCCATATGGAACCAAGATACGAACTCTCTGAGCATTTCGTTGTCTTTCTTATTCACTTTGAAGAGGTCCGACTTCCTAGTCTCAACTTTTATGGCTCCAACATTTGCTTTGATGAAGGAATTTACGAGCATGGAAATGAGTCAATGGAGTTTGGGGGGGATTCAATTACCATATCATCGCCCCCTTCGATAAAGTTTCTCCAAACTTTTTCAGCAAAACAGACTCAATCACATCATCCTCTACGTCGTTCCCCTTTATTACGCATGTGTAAGAAGTGACATGCTTATTGGGGTCAGTGGTTCCATTATATTTGGAATTTTTAGGCATGCAAAATTTCTTTCGAATGGGCTAAGGAGCAGCACTTGGGGGGAAACGCTTTTGCACAAACTTCATAGATTCCAAACCCTTCAGAATCGATGGTGCCCCTGAAATTTGATCAATTCGGGAGTTATACGTTTCTACCCTTTTGTCATTTTCCTCAATCTTCTTCTCCCCCGATTCAATCCGCTTTGTAATCTCTTTGAGCATTTTCATAATGGAGGGGTTAGTCTCTGATTCATTCATGTTTGACCTCTCTGGTACTGGTTCGGCTCTGTGAACAACTTCTAATGAGTGCTCGGGTTCAACCCTACTTAGTGCTCAGTTCTGATTTTGGAGTTGCGCTATGGCAGCTTGCTGAGCCTGCAACATTTTAAATATTAGTCGAAGGCTGACTCCACCATCTTCGCCACCTTGTGTATCTTGATCGACTGGTCGAACGTCTCTACAGACGCTACTCTCGGGATCGACGCCCATATTTGCATTTAGGGCGACATGGGAACTAACGTTGATGGGATTTGCAACCGGTACCCCATCGAGGCTAGCCTAAGGTACTTCGATCCCTAGGACGGCTATATTGTCGTTTTCCCATGAAAACTGAGGCCTTTGTCGGTGTGTGTGGGTAGTTTTTGTGAGTTCGATATGCTGATACTGAAATAAAAAACACTTACGAGAACAAGCATAAATCAGTGTGTGTTGTAAGAATTAATAATACGCAATCACTATTATCCTTCGCCCCACGATGGGCGCCAAGCTGTTTACCCTTAAAATCGGATAACAATTAAACTTATAAGTGGTTTTAAGGATATGTGAGTTTACCTAACATGGATTGATCAATATGATGATTAATGCTAGAAATTAATAGTTAGATAAAGCAAAGCAGTATAGAAATGCAATTTGGCCCTCGAGCTAGATCGCCCTCGAACCGGCTGAGAATATCGTTAAGAAATATGAACTGAACTGAAGAACAAGAGAGCTTAAGAGAGAAAAGAGTATTGTTGTATACGGTTAAAGTCGGGCTCACCCGATTTTCTTGATTAACTGAGACCAGAATGGTGGGCCGAGGATCAACCCCATATTATATCAGACCGAGATATGAAGTAAGATACTGAGCTCGAGATTCGAAGTACCAATCGAGATCGAGACCTGTAATGATCGATACCAAATAGGATAGACGTCGAGCAAGATCGAAGATAGAATACTAACAGAAAAGTCGAGATATCCGTGACCGGTTGAGGATCGTGGCGAAATATCAGAACAGATCAAATCAAGAACGGATATTTAGCTAATCATGGGATTTCCTTCTGTAATTAAAATTGTACCATAAGTAGAATTCCTCTACTATATAAAGGGGGGTTCTAATCATTTGTAATCATCTAACTCTCACATAACAAAGCAATACAATACTTTTTTCTCTCTTAAACTCTCATGTTCTTCAGTTTAGTTCATATTTCTTAACTATATTCTCAGCCGGTTCGAGGGCAAACTAGCTCGAGGGACAAATTTCATCTCTATACTGGTTTGCTTCATTTTACTGTTAATTTCTAGCATTAATCATCATATTTATCAATTTGTGCTAGGTGAATCACATATCCTTGAAACAACTTATAAGTTTAATTGTTATCCGATTTTAAGGGTAAACAGTTTGGCACCCACTGTGGGGATAAGGATAGTAGTGATTGCCTGGTACTAATCCTTATAACACACACTGATTTACGCTTGTTCTCGTAAGTGTTATAAATTTCAGAATCAGCATGTCGAACTCTCAAACAGTACCCACCCACGCTGACAATGGCCTCAGTTTTCATGGGGAAAATGACAATATAGCCGCCCCAGGGATCGAAGTACCTCAGGCTGGATCGAGGGAGTACCGGCTGACCCCATCGACGTTAGTTACACTGTCGCCCTAAATGCAAATCTAGGCATCGACCCCGAGAACAACGTCCGCAGAGACGTTCGACTAGTCGGTCAAGATACACCGGGCGCGAGGAAGACGGAGTCAGCCTTTGGCTGATATTTGAAATGTTTCAGGCTCAAGAGGCTTCCATAGTACAACTCTAAAATCAGAACTGCACGCCAAGTAGAGTCAAACCCGAGCCCTCACTAGAAGTTGTCCATAGGGTCGAACCAGTACCGGAGAGTTCAATCATGAACGAATCGGGGATTGAACGTGCCATTATGAAAATGCTCGAAGAACTTACAAAGCGAATAGAATCGAGAGAGAAAAGGATTGAAGAAAATGACAAAAAGGTAGAAACGTATAACTCCCGAGTTGACCAAATTCCATGGGCACGACCGATTCTGAAGGGTTTGGATTAGAAGAAGTTTGTGCAGAAGCCTTTCCCATCAAGTAGGGCTCCTAAGCCCATCCCAAAGAAATTCCGCATTCCAGAAATTCCGAAGTATTATGGAACCTCCGACCCCAATGAGCATGTCACTTCTTACACATGCGCAATAAAGGGGAACGATTTAGAGGATGACGAGATTGAGTCCGTTTTACTGAAGAAGTTCAGAGAGAATTTATCGAATGGGGCGATGATATGGTACCACAATTTGCCACACAATTCCATTTATTCTTTCACCATGCTCGTAGATTCCTTCGTCAGAGCACACGCTGGAGCCATAAAGATCGAGACTAGGAAGTCAAACCTCTTCAAAGTGAAGCAGAAAGACAACGAAATGTTAAGAGAGTTTGTATCTCTGTTCCAGATGGAATGTGTGGACATGCCCCCGGTCGTAGATGATTGGGACACCCAAGCTTTAACTTAAGGGTTGAACGTATGAAGTTGGTGGCCTCGCGATAGTTAAAATAGAATTTAATCGAATATCCATATGTGACCTGGGCCGATATGCATATCGGTACAAGTCAAAAATCAGGGTCGAGGATGATCAGGTGGGAGCTCCTTCGGGTTCCGTTTATCCAAATAGGCCGGTCAGCAGAACTCAAAGGGCTGTCGGCAGAACTCAAAGGGACATCGATAGAGAACCACGATCGAACAGAGATCGGTATCAACCATACGACTGAGATCAGAGAAACAGAGGTCCTAGACGCAACCCCATTCAAAATAATCGAAGAAATGACCGAGGGCAGAGCTACCGAGGGCTCATGAGTAAGAGTGCTTTCGATATAAATATCAAGCCCAGAGAAGCACCACGACTATCAGAATACAACTTTAGCATTGACGCATCAGCTATTGTATCGGCCATTGGGCTGATCAAAGATACTAGATGGTCTTGACCCCTACAGACTGATCTGGCCCAGAGGAAACCTAATTAGATGTGCAAATACCATGGTACTCATGGTCATAGAATGGAGGTGCAGATAGCTAAGGGAGGAGGTAGCCCGTTTGTTCAACGAGGGTCATCTTCGAGAACCCTTGAGCGATTGAGCTAAGAACCACTTCAGAGACAGTGATACAAATAGGAAGAACCACAACATGTGATTCACATGATCGTTGGTGGAGTCAATATTCCACAGGTACCCGTATTCAAGCACACCAAGGTGAATCGGGACTATGTGCCTGAACAGACCTTTTCCTTCAGTAATGAGGATACAGAGGAGATCTCGCAACCCCATAACGACGCACTAGTAATATCTGTTCTTATGAATAAATTCAAGCTACACGTGTTTTGATTAATCCAGGAGGCTCGGCCAACATTATTCAATGTCGTGGAGCATCTCATCCTACAGGATCAAATTGTTCCTGCAACTCGGGTTCTTAACGGCTTCAACATGGCGAGTGAAACTACCAAAGGAGAAATTGTCTTGCCAGTAAACGTAGTCGGGACCGTTTAAGAAATAAAGTTCCATGTGATCTAGGGTGACATGAGATACAATGCCTTGCTCGGAAGGCCTTGGATCCATAACGTGAGGGCAGTACCTACAACCCTTCACCAAGTTCTGAAGTTCCCGACACCAGATGGAGTAAAAATGGTGTACGGGAAACAACTTGCCGCCAAAGAGATGTTTGCAGTCGATGTAGTGATACCGGTATCGACACTCTCATCAGCGAAGGGATTGGAGTCGAAGGGAAAGCAGGAGGCTAAATAGCAACCAAAGACACCAACCTCGATCCAATTGCAGGAGCAAGGGATCAACGAGGATGATGACTACTGGATTCCTCAATCCTTCATAATTCCCGATGATTCCGACGCCACCAAGTCAATGATGGAAAAGCGGGAACAAGTCACGTTGATAGAACACCAGCCTGAATGAAAGGTATACCTGGGCACGGGGCTAACCCCCATGCTCAGGAATGAACTTATTCATTTCCTTAAAGCTAACATGGATTGTTTTGCCTGGTCCTATCTCGATATGACAGGGATCCCACCAGAAATCACTACTTATCGACTAAGCCTAGACCCGAAGTTACGTCAAGTAAAAATAAAAAGAAGGCCCCGGTCTAAGGTTAAGCATGCATTCATCAAGGACGAGGTAACTAAACTTCTCAAAATAGGGTTCATTAGGGAAGTGAAATATCGCGAATGGTTAGTAAACATAGTGGTAGTCTCTAAGAAGGGAAATAAACTAAGAATGTGCATAGACTACAAGGCCTTAAACAAGGCATGCCCTAAGGATTCTTTTTCTTTGCCGAATATTGATCGCCTGATGGATGCCACGATCAGCCAAGAGATTCTTAGTTTTCTCGATGCCTACTCCAGGTCCAACCAAATACAGATGAAGCCGGAGAATCAGAAAAAGACTTCGTTTATCACTAAATACGGCACCTATTGTTATAACGTAATGTCGTTCAGACTAAAAAATGCTGGTGCAACTTATCAACGCCTAGTAAATTGAATGTTAGAAGAACAAATAGGAAAATCAATGGAAGTTTATATTGATGACATGTTAATTAAGTCCCTGCGAGCAGAGGACCATTTGAAACATTTGCAGGAGACTTTCGATATAGTAAGAAAGTAAAACATGAAGCTCAACCTGGAGAAGTGTGCGTTCGGGGTCGGCTCGCGCAAGTTCCTCGGCTTCATGGTATGATATCGGAGAATCGAGATCAACCCCGATAAAATCAAAATCATCAAGGATATCACGGTCGTGGATAATGTCAAGGCCGTACAAAAGTTAATGGGGCTCATAGCCGCCCTAGGACGGTTCATTTCAAGGTCCTTAGATAGAAGTCACCGATTCTTCTCACTTCTTAAGAAGAAGAGTAGCTTTGCATGGACTCCAGAATGCCAAGATGCCTTAGAGGCACTAAAATGATACTTATCAAGCCTACCACTACATCACACCCTGAAAGCAAATGAGAAAATCTACTTATATTTGGCAGTCTCAGAAATAGCGGTAAGTGGGGTCCTAGTCCAAGAAAAACAAGGTACGTAATTTCCTGTTTACTATGTTTGTTGGACCTTAGGTGAGGCCGAGACCAGATACCCACACTAAGAAAAATTAGCGCTTTCTTTAATAAGCACCTCTAGGAATTTAAAATCGTATTTCCAATGTAATTCAATATGTGTTGTAACTACCTATCCTATTTGCAATATTTTGCACAAACCCTAACTTTCGGGTCGATTGGCCAAACGGGTCATCGAGATCAGTGGGTGCGATATCGAGTATCAACCCCGAAGGACCATTAAGTCTCAAATATTTGAAGACTTCGTGGCTGACTTCATGCCAACCCTCGTACCTGAGGTTGAAAGGTACTGTTATTAAAATCGGGTATATCATAGGGGATGTGGACCCTCTTCATGGACATCGCTTCGAATGCAAAGGGGTCCGGGCTGGGTATCGTTTTAAAGCCACCCACAAGTAATATAATTAGACAATCTATTAGAACTTCGAAATTAACTAACAATGAGGCCGAGTATGAGGCCATGATTACATGTCTCGAGTTGGCTAAAAGTTTGGGAGCAGAGGTCATCGAGGCCAAATGTTATTCCCTACTCGTGGTAAACCAAGTCACAGAACATTCGATGTCCGAGAAGACTAAATACCGAGGTACTTAGAAAACCTACAGGTAAATCTACATAAGTTTAAAGAGTGGGCCTTACAACATGTACCTCGAGAATAGAACACTAAGGCCGATGCCCTTGCAAACCTAGGGTCATTGGTCAAATATGTCGAACTTAACTTGTGGACTGTCGTACAACTCTCGAGATTAGTGATCGAAGAATGCCACACCAAAATAAACTCTACAAGTCTGACTTGAGATTGGAGAAACAAGTACATAGAATACCTAAAGAACGGGAAGATCCCCTCAGATCCGAAGGAGTCAAGAACTCTACGCACAAAGGCAACACGATTCACTTTGTCTAAGGACGGAACACTGTTCAGGAGAATGTTTGATGGACCACTGGCGATATGTTTGGGATCGGGAGATACCAACTACTTCCTACGGGAGATTCACGAAGGCACTTGTGGAAATCATTTCGGTGCTGAATCATTGGTTCACAAAGTTATCAGAGCAGGGTACTACTAGGTCGATATGGAAAAGGATACAAAAGAGTTCGTTCGAAAGTGCGAAAAATGTCAAAGCTATGCGCTAATGGTTCACCAGCCCGGGGAGCAGCTCCACTCGGTCTTATCCTCATGGCCGTTCATGAAATGTGGAATGGACATCGTCGGACCTCTCCTATTGGCCCCAAGTAAAGCTCTATTTTATTTTATTTATGACTGATTATTTTTCTAAGTGGGTTGAAGCAAAGGGTTTCGAGAAAGTCAGAGAAAAAGAAGCCATAGACTTCATTTAGGACACCATTATATGTCGATTCAGGATGCCTGCTGAGATTGTGTGTGATAATGGAAAGCAATTCATCGGCAGCAAAGTTACTAAATTTCTCGAGGATCACAAGATTAAAAGGATTTTATCAACACCATATCATCCTAGTGGGAACAGACAAGCCAAATCGACAAACAAAACCATTATTCAAAATCTTAAGAAGAGATTGACCGACGCTAAGGGAAAATGGAGAGAGATATTGACCGAGGTTCTTTGGGCGTACCACCCGATGTTGAAATCTAGTACCGGGGAAATACCATTCTCTTTGGTCTATGGTGTCGAAGCTCTTATCCCGATCGAGGTCGGGGAACCTAGCCTCAGGTTTCGATATGCAATAGAAGAATCGAATCATGAGGCCATGAATACAAGCCTATAATTGTTGGACGAAAGAAGTGAGGCTGCCCTCGTTCGTTTGGCCGCACAAAAATAGCGGATCAAAAGGTACTACGATCGAAGAGCCAATCTTCGAAATTTTAAAATCGGGGACTTGGTGCTAAGAAAAGTCACCCTCAATACTCGAAATCCGAATGAAGGAAAACTGGGTCCAAATTGGGAGGGACCATATCATGTCCTCGACATCATCAGAAAAGGATCCTACAAGCTCGGCACGATGAACGACGAGCAATTACCGAACAATTGGAACGTATCACTTCCTAAATGATACTACTGCTATGGTACGAACTTTCCATTTCCATTTATATTTAAACTAACCAATTGTTGGTGTTTGATCAGGGACGATAATGGGTTCGTCAACACGAAGTCTTTAGTTCTGAAAGTACGCATTGCACTCTTTTTTCCTTAGACCGGTTTTTGTCCTAAATGGGTTTTTCGGGCGAGGTTTTTAATGAGGAAACCATTGATCGTGCTAATTTAGAGCAATTCAACAGTATCCAGGGCTTCTTTACGATCAACCTCGAATACCGGGGGGCATCACCCTCGAATGTCAACTTTGTTTCAAGGAAATTACTTCGTGTCAGCGGTGTTTCGATAGGTAAATTTTGTAAGGTCCAAACGGTCGAATGAATCGTGCCCATATAGGTTTCTCGAGCCCTGACATCAAACATGTACACATGTATAATAATCTATTAAGAGAAGTATTTTTTCTTGCTGATATCTCATGCCTTAGAAAAATTTTACTTTACAATTTTGTACTCTCGGTCTATTGTGAAAACAGGCTTAATGGCCGACAATAACTAAAGTTCGAACAACTAACCCCACACTCGGGGACTGCCGTCTACAAAATAGACGAGATCAAATTATCAAAACTTTGAGATATAAGATCTTAACGGCAACCCTCGAGTTTTATAGGTCATGGCCACCCCATTCGGGGACTGACACTTCAGGCAAGCTCGACGTGAAACAGGAAAATAAGCCCAAGAGGGAAGTCCCAAACTAAAAAGGCTACGACCTAATTAACACGTTTCAGAGACGTCCGAATTTCATAATAAAACAGGTCGTCACATATTTTCATAAACTGGTTCAAAAGGCTACCCTCGGCAAAGTTACAGAGGGCTTCGATAATATCAAGCCTAAAAAAATCTAATGAGTTCAAAATTGTTTGAACTATCGAACAATTCCTTATTTCGTGCTAAGGCATTACGGATTTTATACAAATAATAAAAGACTTTTCAAGCCGAAAAGGGGAGAAAGCCATAAACATTATTTTTACAAAGGCCATATAGGTCTAATACAAAAGCCTAAGGGCCATTTTCTTGATTTGGGATCGAGAGATCTTCCTCATTCAAATAAACCTAAGGGTTACCTTACTTCGAGTTCGAGAAAGCACTCACTCGATCGTAAAAACTATACTAGTTCAGTTTCAGTCAAATTGTCTATGCCTCAAACCTAAAGGCATACACGAAGCAAAAATTTCATAAGGCAGAAATGAGGTTAAAATAAGACAGAAAGGAAAAAATATCTTTATATATATATATATATATATCAAAACGTTATTTACAAGGGCAATGTGGCCCGATTGGGATTCTGTACAAAAATTCAAAAAGAAAGATCCTAAGTGCCTAATCTTCTCCAGGAGCAATATCTTCACCATCGGGATCTTCTCCACTCTCGGACCCGCTCATTCTCCCGGAGTCGTTGTCATCAGGAGAGGCCAATGCTTTGGCTTCGACTTCAAGCTCTTTGTCATTTTCGATCTCGTCCGTGAGATCGAATCCACGAGCATGGATCTCCTCGAGAGTCTCCCTTTGAGATTGACACTTTGTCTGCTTAGTAATCCAATACACTTGAACTTTAGAGACATCGGCAACCTCCTTCACTCGATCTTGAGTGGCCTCAGCGTCAGACCAATAAACGACCATGAATGCTTCAGCTCGACCTTGGCCTTCTAAGCCTCAGATTTGACCGTTACAAGTTCCGCGATCAGCTTCTCTCGATCAAAGGTTACTAAACACAACCGAGTCTAGAACTCCTCAATTTTCTTGGCTTGCACCAAGTTTTTCTCTTTCAAGCTTTGGAGTTGACTCTTAGTCGAGGTTAGTTGAGCTCGAGCAACCTCCTTCTTTGAGGCAAGACAGTCCATGTTTTTCTTCCACGCTGTGGTTTCCGCCTTCACCGCATCTACCTCTTCACGAAGTTGCCCGATTATCTCGAGCTTCTATTGGACCTGTGGGATCGAACTATTAGTTGTCACGCCCGAATCGATGTCATAAACTTCTAATATTCTTATTACATGCTCGGCCAGGTCGCTTTATTCTTTTTGAGCTACAGCTAACTCAGCTCGAAGGCCCTTGGCTTCTTCTTCTTTTTTCTCACTGAGAAGCTTGAGGGAATTTTTCTCCTTAGGGAGCCCTTGAATTTTGGCCTTGTATAGGCTTAGTTCTCCTCGAGACCTAGAGAAAGCTTCATGATGAAGCACCGAGGCCTACACAAATAGAAGAAATAAATTACGTAAGACGATAAAAAATACAAGTATAGAAACTGGTATCGACAAAGAAAGTTAGGGATTACCCAATTCAAAGCCTGTTGGGCCTCATTAAAGAGACACGGTGCTCCCACCTCATCCATTAGAGCTCGGTCCTCCTCCGTGACCAGACTTCAAAGGTATTTGGCCACCCTTACGGGGGCGGCAAAAAGTTGTGCGTCCTCCGGGATCGAGATTATGATTATTCGTTTGCACCCAAGATTGACAGTAAGGGCCGGAAACTGGCTTGTTAATCTGAAGCTCGAGGAAGTTTCGCTCGAGCTCTTCCTCGGTATCTCTAAGTCGCTCAGGATAGTAGTGTCATCGAACCCAGCGAAATAACCACGCAAAGGGTCCTCCCCTCCGTGGGATACTTCTGCATAAGGAGTCTTCATGGACCTAGCCTCCTGAATCGTTTCCTCGGAGAATGAAGGAAGTGATGGGGAGTCTCTGATTTCTGTTGCCCCAAGTAGGTCTCGTGGAGCGTTCTCTCCATCTCGAGGAGCCTCGAGGCTGGTCTCCACAGCCATTTCTGTTGCCTTGTCACCCCGAGGTGAGGCAACTTTGGCTCCAGTCGGCTCAAGGACTCCAATTGAATCGCTCTCTTTGACCTCGACAGCTCGAGGCAAAATATTTCCAGCTTCGACCAATTTGGTGGCCATTTGACTCTTGGTATTAGCTCGTGCTCGAGCCACCAGATAGTAATCGTGAATGACGTTCGTTTTTGGCTTACGAACCACTCACTTCTTAGGCTCTGTCCCCTCGGAGGTTGAGGTCCTTTTCCTATTGTTCTCCTTTGCCGACTTTGGGACAGGGAGCGAATCGTCCTCCTTTTCTTCCTCTCTTAGGAGTTGGGATGTCTCCACAGATAGAGGAATGGCGTTCCTTTTTGGCTTATGAGCCACTCACTTCTTAGGCTCTGGCCCCTCGGAGGTCGAGGTCCTTTTCCTATTTTTCTCCTTTTCCAGCTTTGGGACAGGGAGCGAAGTTTCTTCTTCACCGGATGGGGGACTCATGACTGCATCTTTTCCGAGACCTACAGAAGAAGAAATTGAGTAATTTCAGAGGGATGTTTTAATCAAAACATTATATACAAGAACAAGGCTTACCATGGTTCTTATCTTCCCACAGGTCCTTCGATAAATCGCGCCATGCGCGTTCAGCATATGTCGACGTCGAGACCAGGATCCTAACTTAGCTCTCGAGATGGGGGAACACACCCGACATCTAGGCAGCAGTTACACCAAAAAATAACACCGATAAGAGAAAGTGAAGAAGTTAAATTAACAAGAAGAAACTAATAATGGAATTACATTTACGTTTCATATTCCATTTTTTGGGAAACGACATGCTCTCATCCGTAATCATGTCTGAGGTCCTCACTTGGACAAACCGACCCATCCAACCCTGGTCTCTATCCTCGTCTATGTTTGAGATGAAAGTCTTGGTGGCCCGACGTTGGAGTTTTATCAACCCACTTCGGTAGAGTCGGGGGCTATACAGCTTGATGAGGTGATTGAGAGTGAAAGGGAGCCCGTCAATTTTGCTCACAAAAAATCGGAGCAATATTACAATCCTCCAGAAAGAGGGGTGGATTATTCAGAGGGTTACTTGGTATTTTCTGCAGAAGCCCACAATGACGGGATCGAGGGGTCCCAGTGTGAAAGGGTAAGTGTAAACACTCAAGAACACTTCCACGTGGGTAGTGATGTCTTCTTTAGGTGCCGGTATCACTACTTCTTTATTTTCCCAATTACAGTCTTTCTTCACTTGTTCGAGGAAATTCCCAAAAATCGAGCATATGTACCTCGATACCGGCTCGCATCGACCAAGTACCGATGAGGTTTTCTCGACCTTGATGTCGGAACTAAAAAAGCACCCCCCCGGGAACAAGCTCCTCAGGGCATGGCTCCGCCATTGTTTTCTCACCGCCGGCCGAGATAAGGAGGCGCTTTCTTTTTGTGGCACAGTCTTTGACATTTTCGCCATTTGATTTTGAGGGTAAAGAAGAATGGAGATGATAATACTTGTCGTTTTAAGAAGGGATCAACAATGGAACTTGAAGATTTGAAGATGAAAAACTTGAAGGATGCATAGAGCTTTGAAGATTAAAGTAGAAGAGATTGAAAGTAAAGTATTAAAGAATGAAAAAGTGACCTAATTATGGGTTTCACAGCGACAGTTCAAAGCTGCTAGTGACCAACTGTCAATTGACACCCATTAAATACCTGGGGATCTGTACCGACGGGACATTTTGGTCACCTCTGTCGCTTACGTCCAGGTGATGACGTCATCGGGGTGAACATTGAAGACTCAACTCGTTTCTTGTCATTACACTCCAAAAAATGAGGGGACTATCTGTATGCAGTTAAAACCGGTCTCACCCAATTTTGTTGATTAACCGAGACTAGGATGGTGGGTCGAGGATCAGCCCCGTATTATATTGGACCGAGACATGATGATGAGATACCGAGTTCGGGATTTGAAGTACCAATCAAGATCGAGACCAATAATGATCGAGAACAAACATGATAGACGTCGAGCAAGACCGAAGATAGCATTCTAACGGAAAGCTGAGATATCAATGACCGGTCGAGGATCGCGGCGGAAATCTCGAAACGGATCAAATCAAGAACGGTTATTTAGCTAATCATGGGATTTCCTTGTGTAATTAGAATTGTACCATAAGTAGAATTCCTCTACTATATAAAGAGGGTTCTAATCATTTGTAATCATATAACTCTCGCATAACAAAGCAATACAATACTCTTTTCTCTCTTAAACTCTCGTGTTCTTCAGTTCAGTTCATATTTTAACTATATTCTCAGCCGATTCGAGGGCAAACTAGCTCGAAGGCCAAATTGCATTTCTATACTGGTTTGATTTATTTTACTGTGAATTTCTAGCATTAATATCATATTTATCCATTTGTGCTAGGTGAAATCATATATCCTTAAAACCACTTATAAGTTTATTTGTTATCCAATTTTAAGGGTAAACAATTGTATTGCCTTGTTATGCGAGAGTTAGATGATTACAAATGATTAGAATCCCCTTTATATAGTAGATAAATTCTATTATGGTACAATTCTAATTACATAAGAAAATCCCATGATTAGCTAAATAACCATCCTTGATTTGATCCGTTCTGAGATTTTTGCCACAATCCTTGACTAGTCACGGATATCTCGGCGTTCCGTTAGTATGCTATCTTCAGTCTTGCTCGATGTCTATCTTGTTTGATCTTGATCATTATTGGTCTCGGTATCGATTTGTACTTCGAATCCCGAGCTCGATACCTCACATTCATGTCTTGGTCTGATATAATATGGGGTTGATCCTAGGCCCACCATCCTGGCCTCGATTAATCAACAAAATCGGGTAAGCCCGAATACAATAGCTAATGGAAAGTCCTCCAGCCTTGCATTGTCCAAAACACCAACTAGGTGGCCAAAATATTGATTAATGATGTCAATTATGCTAGTTGGAGGCATTTCCTAATTTTTGAAATAGTCAAATTAAAGTCGACTCTTCATCAACATGTCAATTCCCCGAAGAAATCATATTTCCATGTCACCCATAAGTCATAAGTCCAAATAATTAAGTTTCAATCTTGATGCTAATTGATGGGTCAAATCTCAATTTCTCATAATTTCATGTTTGGGACCAAATCTTTATATTTTACGCCTTCGATGATGAATTAAAGGTGATTATGTATCACGAATTACACTCAATATTCAAAAAACCATTCATGTGTGACAATGTTTATGTCCCAAGAATAAAAGGACAAATATAAAAGAACGCATTAATACCTTGAATGCAAATAAATTGTGGATGCGCTTCGTGTTTCTCGTTGTAAGAACACTAGAAATAGGCTTCGGTTTCCCCCAATAATTGCTGCATAGTATCTCCTCTCTGTTATAAATATATATTATGTTGTGGATGTTCATTTAGTACTCCATTGTAAATAAGCTTCCTGAAGAAACTTATCCATATAGGACTCCGTCGTAAATATGTTTATCTATTTGGTACTCTATTTGAAATGAGCTTCCTGAAGAAGCTTATCATTTCGGTACTCCGTTATGGATAAATATTACCCCCGGTAGAAGATTATCTATGTCTGGTACAGTAGCAGCTTACAAGCAGCTTACCCAGCAGCTTTGTAGTAGCAACTTACAAGCAGCTTACACAGCAGCTTGCAGTAGTAGCTTACGCAACAGCTTCCTTCTTCTATGAATAAAGGAGATTTCAGTTCATTATGTACATCAGTTTAAAGTTGAATAGTATATGAATCTCTCTCTCTATACTTGTCTTCGGTTTATTTACCTTACAACCGTTATTTTATAACACGTTATCAGCACGAGACTATGCCATCTCGAGCAAATACTTTGAAAGTATCAGAGGTACGAACTTTATTTTTCGAAATAATGTCAAATCTTTCTAAACTTGAATTTGTATCCCTGGATATATCGGGCAAAAGCTACATGTCTTGGGTGCTTAATGCTGAAATTCATCTTGATGCGATGGGTCTGGCAGACACCATCAAGGACAAAAATAAGGCATCAAACCAAGACCGTGCCAAAGCAATGATATTCCTTTGCCATCACCTTGACGAGGGCCTGAAAATGAAATATCTTACTGTTAAAGATCCAGTCATATTGTGGAATAATTTGAAAGATAGATATGGCCACCTGAAGATGGTCGTTCTTCCACAAGCACGTTATGACTGGACTCATTTAAGGCTACATGATTTTAAATCTATCAGTGCGTGTAATTCTGCTATGTTTAGGATTATTTCGCAATTGAAATTATGTGGTGATAATATTACTAATCATGATATGTTGGAGAAAACTTTCACCACTTTTCATGCCTCGAATATGCTCCTACAACAACAATATCAAGAGATGAGATTCAAAAAGTATTCTAAACTCATCTCACATCTTCTTGTAGCCGAGCAATATAATGGGCTATAAATGAAAAATCATGAAAGTCGGCCAACTGGTTCTTGTCCATTCCCTGAAGTGAATGAAACAAACTTCCACCAAGCTAAGTGTGGAAGAGGTTGTGGCCCCAATCGTGGTCATGGCCGTGGTTGGGGAAGAAAATCTAATCATAATAATAATAATGCACCAAAGAACCCTCCTAACCACCAGCTGTGGAAAAGGAAGGAATGAAAGCATGAAGCGGTGCAAGCAACAAATGTAGAGAATGCATGCTATAGATATGGAGAAAAAGGATATTGGTCACGTACCTGTCGTATGCCAAAGTACCTGGTTGAGCTTTATCAAGCCTCCCTAAAGAAGACAGAGAAAAATGCTGAAGCAAATTTTAATTCTGAAGATGATATTGGCTTCATGCATTTGGATGTAGCTGATTACTTTTCACTCCCAGAAGGAGAACCAAGTCATGTGATCGCTAATGCATCTGTAGAAATTTAAATTTCTGTTTTGTATTAGTTAGTATGGTTATGTAAAAGTTATGTTTTGATAATGATATTGTGATGACCCAAGTAGTCATTTTATAAAATTAGAATCCGTTCCATGCTTAATAGCCATAAAAATAATATAATTAAATACATCGATTTGCGTGCGCAGTCGGGGCGTAAAACCGAAAAGCTTTTATGTGAAAATATGAGAAAATAGTGATTTTTAAAATTTAAATTTGATAAAAATTGACTTTGGTTAACATTTTGAGTAAACGGACCCGGATCGGCATTCCGACGATCCTGGGAGCTCCGCAGTAAATTATGGGACTCAAGCGTATGCCCGGAAATGAATTTCGAGGCCCCGAGCCTTAGAAATCAATTTTTGAAAGAAATTATTTTGCTGAAATGTTTAAGAATTAAAGAAAAGAAATAATGTTTAAAATCATTGGTATCGGGCCCGTATTTTCGTTCCGGAGCCCAGTACATATTTGTTGTGTTATAAAAAGGTTAACTTTAAAATTTGGTGAAAAATGGAGTTTGTTTGACGTGATTCGGACATCCGGTTGAGAAATTATGAACTTTAAGAGTTCTTGTTGAAAATGATGAGTTTTGAAGTTTAATTCATAGTTTTACATGTTATTTTGACGATTTGATCGCACGAGCAAGTCCGTATGATATTTCTAGACTTACGTGCATATTTTTTTTAGAGCCCCGAGGGATCGGGTGAGTTTCGGATAGGCCACTGGATGTTTTGAACTTAAGAAAAATTGTTGGTTTTTCATTTTCTGGTGTCCAGGTCTTTTGTTCTATGCGATCGCATAGGAATGTCCGTGATCGCATAGTATAAAGTCAGAGGTCCCTTTTTGTTCTATGCAATCGCATAGCTATATCCGCGATAGCATAGTGTTAATTCGCTGGGGGTCCCTTTTTGTTCTATGCGATCGCACAGCTATATCCGCGATCGCATAGTGTTAATTTGCTGGGGGTCAGCTTTGTACTATGCGATCGCATAGTGTTAAATTGTTGGGGTCAACTTTGTTCTATGCGATCGCATAGATTCTTCCGCGATCGCATAATGTTAATTTCAGGGGTATTTTTTTTATTCTATGCGATCGCATCCCCTCTTCCGCGATCGCATAGAAGGCCAGCCCAGCTAATATAAATACCTTTTAAAAATCGGGCAGAACCTTTTCTTCTCCAAATTTTCGAGGTTCCAGCCCTAAAAACGATTTTCCTTCAACAATCTTCATCCCCAAGTCATAGGTAATCAATTCCAAACCTTGTTCTTTCAATTCCTTACTATTTTGCATCACTTTTAAAGCAAAAACAAAGAATTTTCATGGTAAAAATTGAGGGTCTGGGTAGAATTAGGGAGTTTTGTAAAAATCGAATTTTTATATCAAATTAAGGTCGGATTTCAAAACTAATAGCATATTTGGGTTCGTGGGTGAATGGGTAAACGTAATTTGGTCCAAACCCCGAGTTTAGACCAAGCGGGCCCCGGGTCGGGTTTTCACTTTTTTTATTTTAGAAAACTTAGGAAAAATTATATTTTTCGATAAAGTTAGTTCCTTTAGGATTAGTTAATGATATTAAGTTAATTGTGATTATATTCTAGCAAGTTAGAGGTGAATTCAAAAGGAAAAGCAATAATTGAGCAGTGAGTGGCCTGCAGAATTGAGGTAAGTGTTTGGTCTAACTTTGGCTTGAGGAAATATGACTCCCCACTTGTTTGCTATGTGAAATGCATGGGTGTGGTGTATAGGTGAGGTGACGAGTACCTATGCACCACCCAAATTGGTTGTTAAACATGATCCCCCTTTTTCGTTCCCCACTTATTTGATCATTATCTTAATTATTATATGTTCATTATTGTTTCTATGACTATTTGGCCTTGTTGAATTGTTGTCAGATATTGTTGTGGTTATATTTGAAAGAGTATTGGTTGTTTTAGCTGGTTTTGTTGTGATATATAACGGTTGAGAGGTTTGACATTATTTTTACGAATTATATATATATATNATACACACGTTTCTGTTGGTTTCGTTTTGATAATATTGAGGAAGTTGTGAGAAATGCAGTCTAACTGTTTCGTAATTGTTGAGGTTCATGTGGTTATTGGGTTTCATTGAGTTATTTTCAATTGTTGTTGTAAGTGTGTTAAAAGTGTTGGTTGTTCTCTTGATTTTATCATGATATATAAAGACTGAGCTGGATTGACAACGTTATGGTTTACATATATTTTGGTTGGTTTTGTTGTGAAATGATATTGGTTAAAACTTACGAGCTATATGATTTTCTGTTTGAAATTAGGGAAATAACAGTATTGTGAAAAGCTTGGCCTGAATTGTGAAATTATTTATAAATAAATTGATATGATATGTCTGGTGGGAGCGGGTTGCGCGCCGCAACAAGGAGTGATAAGGGTGGACATGTGGGATCGGGTTGCACGCCGCAACAGGAGTAATAAGGATGATATATTTAGGGAGGAGCAATAAGGGAGGACAGGTGGGATCAGGTTGCACGCCTCAACAAGGAGAGATAAGGGAGGACATTTATATTTTACTGATTTTCAAAGAAAATAACGTTTTGAAAAGCTTAAATATTTATTTTACCACTCTTTATATATTTTTCACACCATTTTCATTTAAAGTTAAAGATTTGAGATTTGAAAGTTATTGAGAATTGGTTATAGCTGAGACCTGAAAAGGGCAGCTGAATTATTCTAATTTGTTGCAGCATCTATTTAATTATTTGTTTAGATTTCCCTTTCTTGCTTTTATATTTATTGTCTCAGTTATATTTTTTTTGTTCGTGTAGAGTTGTGTTATTGTGTTTTGAGGATATTAGTGACACAAATATATGTTGTTAATGCCTCGCCTTAGACTCGTCACTACTTCGCCGAGGTTAGGCTCAACACTTACTCAGTACATGGGGTCGGTTGTACAGATACTACACTCTGCACTCTTTTGTGCAGATCAAGGTACCGACCAGCAGTAGAGATATTTAGAGCGGCGATTATTTATTCGGAGACACGAGGTATATCTGCCGGCGTGCGCAGATCCCGAGAGTCTTCTCCTATTTAATATACGTTGTTTCATTTTATTCAGAACAATCACATGATTTTTATTTCAGCCCATCATTTGTAGTATTCTTTATTAGTTCGTGAATTGTGACACCAGACCCTGGTGTAGTTCTAGATTTATCTATATAATTAGTTCGTGGCTCGACTTAATTTGTTGCTTATTTATTTTATATTTGGAATTATTTATTGAAAGCCATTAGATCAAGTTTATTTTAAAATTATTCTATCTTGTTTAAATGATTAATTAACGGATATAGTTGAGCGAACTCTAACATTGTCTTGCTTAGCAAGTGTGGTGTTAGGCTCCATCATGATCCCTAAGGTTGGGAATTTGGGTCGTGACAAGTTGGTATTAGAGCACTAGGTTGCTTAGGTCTCACAATTCACGAACAAACTTAGTAGAGTCTGAAGGATCGGTACGGAGACGTCTGTACTTATCTCTCAGAGGCTATGAAGTTAGGAACGATTTCACTTCTATTCTACTCTATCGTGCGAATTTAGTCTATCACCAATGATTGAACTCGCCTATTCTTGTCCTCTCACCAATATTGACAACACGCGAAACGTCTACGACCAGACAAGAGATGAAGCCCCAACGACAGCTACGATCAGGGAGAGACACAAGCAGAACTCATTTTAAAGCTCGAACATCAGCACCTATTGTACAGTCCCAAATGGATCTAGATGAGGAGGTTCTAGCTTAGTCGGTACATAATGGACTAGCCCATATCCCATAAGGATTTATAGTTACTTCAGTACTGCATAACAAGGGAATAGTTAAAGGCAACAAAGTTGATGTATATGAGCTGTGAAGTTTAACATTTTGAATTATCCAACATTGTGACCTATGACTTCGTGCCAATTGGGGGAGTCCACTATCAAGGAATAAATTGTGGGGTCATGTGTTATATCGATTTTTGGCTTGAAAGGTATAAGTCCTGAGATTTTTGGCAAGAGATAAAGCTAAGAATTGCGGTGTGTATGTCTCTTTAATGACCATATACCTCAGTACCAAAGGAGTTATATAAACAACTTTAGATCTACAGAAGGTTTACTCATCGTGGAAGTCACAGTTGCGGATTTTGGGGTGCTCCAGAGGGAGTACAGTGGTTGACAAGCTTCTAGACTATATGGTTCGTGCCAAAAATTATCTGTATAAATATTTACTTGTGGGATCGTTGTTCATCAATAGGAATAAGAGTTACCCCAAGGAATAGCGAAGAGTACATGAATAAGTGGGGTAGCTCAGCGGTGTTGAGTCAACATGGTAAAGGAGAAATTGGTCGCCGGTGGTTGAGGCAAGTCTACGAAGAAGACGACCAACCAGTGCAACATCAACTATTTGACTTAGTTCTCATAAATGCTTTTAAAAGAATTTGTTTCTCGGACCCTCCATAATGCGGGGTGCATAAGGTTTGAGCGGTTGCGTCAGGTCATATGACGGTGTTAGAACATGCTACCAGGTTTGATAAGTCAGCCTGTCACACTCCTACTTCAGTTTATCTAGCCAGAAAGCAAGTCCACAGACTCATTAAAGGACTCAAATATGATTATAAAATTTGGACGACTCAGGGCAGGTTGATACTTCATTTCGGCTAGTGGTAAAAATTGTCCTAGACTTGGGAGAGTCATATTTCATCAGAACACTCAAGCTATGTGTCCCATTGCAGTTACAACTCAACTTACATGTCGAAGGTGGAGGTCAGATTTCTAGAGGTGGAGACCTAGCCTGTTGGTATATTTTCTATGGTATGGCTTAGGTTGCTACATTAAGTAGTGTCATTACAAGAACAATCTCTAATTATTATAAAATGATGATTTTCTGAACTTAATTCGGTTATGCGTATCTAATAAAATTCTTCTAATATGCTCCACTCTCGGATGAGCTTCGTAACTCAAAAATCTACTTACGGGAATACTTGTATTGAGAAATTCTAAGGAGATAACTGTGTCTATCATTACGTGTTGTAATTTTATTTAACGGAAAATATTCAAAAGAAGAAAATAGAAGGTTTTGAGTGGCGATATGCATATTACTTGTGATTTAGAATTGAGGACGAGATCCTCGCATTTTTATATGATTTGGTATGTTTAAACGGGGCTACGAGCCGCGGTGGAAGTTGTGTAAGGATGAGATCCTTTTGGTGGAAATTCTTGTGTTTAAATTCTCCCGTGTGAATCAAAATTTTACTATAGTACTGGTAGAGAGTCATGTCTGTTAGGCCTATTCAACAATTTATGTATGAAATAATGATAATAATCATAATAATGAATGAATAACTAATAATAAAATTAATACTAATAATAAGTAAATTAATTAATTAACTGTGCATAATTTGCCAAGTTCATGTTATAATTATTGAGCCTTGGCCTACGAGGTATGTGCCCGCCCGGGTGGAGTTAAATGAGACACGTTGATTCGGGTATATAATTATGAGGCCTTCGTGAATCGCATTTCGTTATCAGTGTTGTGAAGGTTTGAAAGGAGATTTTTTCTTTGTTGACGTGAAGCAATTTGATGATTCTGTAAGTGACTGTGAACAACTATTAAGAAACATAATGAGCCGAAAGGATGTTCTATTCGAATGGTCAGGCGAGTGTGGGTTGAACTTTCAGAAACTTAAGATTTGCCTTGACTTCAGCACCGGTGTTGGTGCTACCATCAGGTTCAGGTTCCTTCCCGGTTTATTGTGACGCTTCCCGGGTTGGACTTGGAGCAGTATTGGTGCAGGATGACAGGGTGATTGTGTATGCATCTTGTCAGTTGAAAGTCCATGAGAAGAATTACCCTGTTCATGACTTAGAGATGACAACCATTGTTCATACCTTGAAAGGTTGGAGGAACTGCCTTTATGGGCAGTGTGAAGTTTTTACAGACCATCGCAGTCTCCAGTACTTATTCAAGGAGAAAGATCTAAATTTGAGGCAGCGGATATGGTCAGAGTTGTTAAAAGATTATGATGTCACTATATTGTATCATCCGGGGAAGGCCAATGTGGTGGCCGATGCATTGAGTAGGAAGGCAGTGAGTATGGGCAGTCTTGCGTATATTCCAGTTGGCAAGAGACTGTTGGCTTCAGATATTCAGACTTTGGCAAATCAGTTCATGAGGTTGAATATTTCGCCCAGCAGTGTTCTAGCTTGTACAATCGCTCGATCTTCTTTAATTGAGCGTATCAGAGAGCGGCAGGATGATGACCTGCATTTGATGGTTCTTAGGGACACAGTTCGGTACGGTGGTGCCAAGAAGGGTACAATTGGTGGAGATGGTGTTTTGAGGATGCAGGGTGGTATATGTGTGCCAAATGTTAATGGCCTTCGTGAGTTGATCCCTGAGGAGGCTCACAGTTCTAAGTATTCTATTCACCCTGGTGCAACCAAATGTATCAGGATTTGAAACAACATTATTGGTGGAGAAGGATGAAAAAAGATATTGTTGCTTATGTGGCTCTTTGTTTGAATTGTCAGCAAGTGAAGTATGAAAATCAAAGATCCGGTGGTTTACTTCAGCAGATATAGATTCCTGAGTAGAAGGGGAGCTTATCACTATGGACTTCGTTGTTGGACTCCCACAGACTCAGAGGAAATTGGATGCAGTTTGGGTTATTATGGATAGGCTGACTAAATCAGCACACTTCATTCCTGTAGCAAGTATTTACACTTCAGAGCGGTTGGATGAGTTATATATTCGGGAGATAGTTCGCCTTCATGGTGTGCCCGTGTCTATCATTTCTGATCGGGGTACACATTTTACTTCGCACTTTTGGAGGGCAATTCAGTGTGAGTTAGGTACCCGAGTGGAGTTGAGTATAACATTTCACCCTCAGATTGACGGGCAGTCCGAGCGTACTATTCATATTTTAGAAGATATGCTTTGCGCTTGTGTTATTGACTTTGGAGGTTTTTGGGATCAGTTCTTGTTGTTAGCGGAGCTTGCCTATAATAATAGTTATCAGTCGAGCATTTAGATGGCTCCTTACGAGGCGTTATATGGTAGACGATGTAGATCGCCAGTTGGATGGTTTGATCCGGGAGAGGCTCGGTTATTGATTACAGACTTAGTTCAGGAGGCCTTAGATAAGGTCAAGATTATCCAGGAGAGACTTCGTGCAACTCAATTTAGGCAAAAGATTTATGCTGATCGTAAGTTTCGTGATGTGGCATTCATGGTTGGGGAGATATTATTGCTTCGTGTGTCGCCCATGAAGGGTGCTATGAGATTTGGGAAGAAGGGTAAGTTGATCCCTAGGTATATCGGGCCATTTGAGATTCTTGATAGAGTGGGGGAGGTAGCTTATAGACTTGCGTTGCCTCCAGGGTTATCCTCAGTTCATCCGGTATTCCATGTATCTATGCTCCGGAAATATCATGGTGACCCGTCCCACGTGTTAGATCTTACCTCTGTCCAATTGGACAAAGACTTGACTTACGAGGAGGAGCCGATAGCCATTTTAGACCGGCAGGTTCGCCAGTTGAGATCTAAGAGTTATCCTTCAGTTCGAGTGCAGTGGAGAGGCCAGCCCATTGAGGCAGCTACTTGGGAGTCTGAGTCAGGCATGCAGAGTAGATACCCACACTTTTTTTCCACTTCAGGTAATTTTCTATATCCGTTCGAGGACGAACGTGTGTTTTAGAGGTGGAGATTGTGCTGACCCAAGGGGTCATTAGTCACGACCCGAAATCCCACCATTGGGCCATGACTGCGTCTAACGTTGAACCCGCTAGACAAGCCAACGTATACAATTTCATTAACATACTAACATTAAAAATACAGAATTAAGTAAATCATCTAATACTCCTTTTTCAAATGCGAAAGCAGATAAATTCTGAAAATAACTCAAAACACCAATAACACGATTCGTTTACAATATCCCAGCACTTGGAGTCACTAACTCACGAACTGGCTAAGAGGTTACTAAATACAAAATCTGAAGAAATAACACAAAACTGTCTTAGACCTAAGGAAACCAAGACAGAGTAGAAGAAGGCGGTGGAAGAGACGCCAAGGCCCACGAACGTCTGCGGGTCTACCTTGTAATATTTGAAGTGGACTGAAGGATGCTCCCTCAATCAGTGTCCACCGGGTCCGGCTGCGGGATCTGCACAACATAGAGAAGTGCAGGTGTAGCATCAGTACAACCGACCCCCTGTACTGAGCAAGTGCCGAGCCTAACCCCGACCAAAGTAGTGGCGAGGCTAGACACGACGACGATAATCTACCTGTACAGTTCTACCAAAAATATAGCAAGAAAGTGACATATATTCAACAGATAAGCAAGGGAAATGGGAACAAGTAGGGGGGCAATAGATAGATAGCAAAATGAGATGTTAAACACGATAAATAACCAGATAAATGAATGGCACGACATCACCCTTTGTGCTTTACTCTCTTCCTCACTATGCAACAGGTAAATATATATGAAATGATTACAATAATAAATGAAATGAATGGCACGGCATCACCCTTCTTGCTTTACTCTCTTCCTCACTTTGCAACAGGTAAATATATATGAAATGATTACAATAATAAATGAAATGAATGGCACGACATCACCCTTCGTGCTTTACTCTCTTCCTCACTGTGCAATAATAAATACAGAAATGATATGAATGAATGGCACGGCATCACCCTTCATGCTTTACACTCTTCCTCACATTGCAATAAATAAATAATGAGTGATATGAATGAATGGCACGACATCACCCTTCGTGCTTTACTCTCTTCCTCACCCAAGTAATATCAACAATAAATAACAACTTGTCAAGGAAATCAATTACCGAACTTTCAATTCAAAACCACCCGACTTGGGGAATAACAACTAAAATCAACACATTTGCCCGGCAAGGGTCTCAACTATAACCAATTTCTTACGAGTACATAACTTAAAGGTTTGGGTCCTCCACTAGGACATCACAACACAATTCGTAATCATGTAGTCTCCACAGTTAAACAATTTTCCCAAATGAACTACTTCATAACACAATAATCATTGAGGTAAAAACAAATAATTAAGCAAAACGGACTCACGGGCATACTTGACACACAATGCATAGGTACTCGTCACCTCACCTATGCATTGGACATGATAAAATACATAGCACATAGGGAACGATACCTATTCCCTCACCAAAGTTAGGCAAGACACTTACCTCGGGTCCAAGAATAGCAATTCAAGCTTCTAACACCGCCTTTCCTTTTGAATTCAAATCTGAAACGATAATATCTAGACATAATTAACTTATTAACGTCAATAATGACACATATATACAATTCCTAGCATTCTTCCAAAAATATCAAAATTCGACCCCAGGCCCACTTGGTCCAGACACGAGGCTCGTACCAAAACCCTATTACCCATACCCCCACGAGTTCAAATATATAATTTATTTTGAAATTAGACCTTCAATTGAGGTTGAATCACCCAAAATCCCATAAACCCAAACTCTACCCAAAACCCCTAATTTCTACTTTGATTTTAGGATTTTAGGCCTAGATTCTAGTGTTGGTTGAAGAAAAGGGAAGGAAATGGAGTTAAGTATACATACCTATGAAGCTATGGAGGTTGGGCTCTTCAAAATCGCCTAAGGGGAAGTGTGGAAGAAGAAGAATGGTGGAATATGGAAGAAATCCCGTAATGTTTCTGTTTTGGGGCTTTTAAAATAACTGGGTTATTTTGTTCTCTGCGATCGCGGAAGAGGGGCTGCGATCGCAGAGCTTGAATTTTTCCCTATTATGCGATCGCGGAACAACGGGGTGCGATCGCGGAAGAGACCTGGCCAGACGTCTGTGATCGCGAACGAAACTATGCGATCGCAGAGAGATGCTACCCACCCCCACCCGACTACACTGATACACTATGCGATCGCGGAGGATGAAATGTGATCGCATAGTGCAACCCAGCTACCCCCTCACCTAAGCCTATGCGATCGCGAACCAATGACTGCGATCGCAGTGAATGAAACATGAGACACCAGAAACTGAGGATTACACCAGATTTTTGACACTTTAAGCACTCCGTTAGCTACCTAAACCTCACCTGAGCCCTCGGTACTCAAAACCGAAAACACACACGACTCCTAAACCATCCTATGGACTTATTCAAACATTCAAATCACCGAAATATCATCAAAATCAATGAATTAAACCTCAAAAATCATAGAATTTTCTTAAAATTTCATAAGGCTCAATTATTCCGATTTTGATCCGAAACACGTCATTTCAAGTCCGTTTTACACCAAACTTCACAGATAAGTCACATAACATATATTAAACCTATTTCGGGCTCCGGAACCATAATACGGGCCCGGTAACACGGTTTCCACATCAATTATCATTTATAAAACCTTTAATATTTTCAGAATACAATTTTCTTTAAAAATTCATTTCCCGGGCTTGGGACCTCGGAATTCAATTCTGGGCATACGTCTGAGTCCCATATTTTCCTACGGACCCTCCGGGACCGTCAAATTACGGTTCCAGGTCTGTTTACCAAAAATGTTGACCAAAGTCAACTCTATTCTATTAATTATTATAAAATTCCATTTTCATCAAGTTTTCACATAAAATCTTCTCGGCAACACGCCCGGGATGCGCACGCATATCGAGGTGAGATTAACGGAGGCTTTCAGGGTCTCGAAACACAGATTTAGCTAGATTTACCTAGGATGACCTTTTGTGTCATCACAATCTCCACCTCTAAAACAAACGTTCGTCCTCGAACGGACATAGAAAAGTACCTGAGTCTGAGAAAAAGATGGGGATAACGACTCCTCGTATCGGACTTGGACTCCCAAGTAGCTGCCTCGGCAGGCTGACCTCTCCACTGAACACGAACCGAAGGATAACTCTTCGATCTCAACTGACGAACCTGCCTAGCTAAAATGGCCACCGGCCCTTCCTCATAAGTCAGATCCTTGTCCAACTGGACACTGCTGAAGTCAAGAACATGAGAAGGATCTGCAATGTACCTCTGGAGCATAGATACATGAAACACGGGGTGCACGGCTGATAAATGCGGTGGCAAGGCAAGTCTGTAAGTCACTTCTCCTACCTTTTCCAAAATCTCAAATGGACCAATGTACCTAGGGCTCAACTTGCCCTTCTTTCCGAACCTCATCACGCCCTTCATAGGAGACACTCTAAGAAACACCTGATCTCCTACCATGAAAACCAAATCTCGAACTCGGCAATCCGCATAACTCTTTTGCATGGACTGAGCTGTACGAAGCCTATCCTGAATAATCTTCACCTTGTCCAAGGCATTCTGGACTAACTCAGAACCCAACAATCTAGCCTCTCCCGGCTCAACCATCAAACTGGAGATCGACACCGCCTACCATACAACGCCTCATACGGAGCCATCTGAATGCTCGACTGATAGCTATTATTATAGGCAAACTCCGCTAAAGGCAAGAACCGGTCCCATGAACCCCCAAAATCAATAACACAGGCCCGCAACATATCCTCCAAAATCTGAATGGTACGCTCGGACTGTCCGTTTGTCTGAGGATGAAACGCTGTTCTCAATTCAATCTGTGTGCCCAACTCTCGCTGAAATACTCTCCAGAAATGGGAGGCAAACTGAGTACCTCGGTCTGATATAATGGATATGGGCATCCCATGCAATCTAACAATCTCTCTCATGTAAATCTTTGCCAACTTCTCTGCTGAATACGACACTGATACTGGAATGAAATGCGCCTACTTGGTCAGCCTATCCACAACAACCCAAACTGCATCAACCATCTTCTGAGTCCGTGGGAGCCCAAATACAAAGTCCATGGTGATACGCTCCCACTTCCACTCAGGAAGCTGAATCTGCTGCATCAAACCACCAGGTCTCTGGTGCTCGTACTTAACCTGCTGACAGTTCAAGCATCGAGCTACATAAGCTACAATATCCTTCTTCATTCTACACCACCAATAATGTTGCCGCAAGTCCTAGTACATCTTTGCGGCGCCCGGATGAATGGAATACCGGGAACTATGGGCCTCCTGAAGTATCAACTCACGAATACCCTCAACATCAGGTACACAAATACGGCCCTGCGTCCGCAGGACTCCCTCATCATCAACCGCAACCTGCCTGGCTCCTCCGTGCCGGACTGTATCTCTAAGAACACATAAATGGCGATCATCATACTGCCTGGCCTGAATACGGTCATACAATGAAGAACGGGCTACAGTATGGGCCAAAACACTGCCAGTCTCAGAAACCTCCAATCTCACAAATCGGTTGGCTAAAGCCTGAACATCCAACGCAAGAGGTCGATCCCCGACTGATAAATAAGCTAGACTTCCCATACTGACTGACTTCCGACTCAAAGCATCGGCCACCACATTGGCCTCCCCCGGATGATAAAGAATGGTCATATCATAATCCTTCAGCAACTCTAACCATCTCCTCTTCCTCATGTTCAACTCCTTCTGTCTGAATAGATATTGTAAGCTCTTATGGTCCGTGAACACCTCACATGGCACTTCGTACAGATAGTGCCTCCAAATCTTCAAAGCGTGAACAATGGCTGCAAGTTCCAAATCATGGATTGGATAGTTCTTCTCGTGCAACTTCAACTGACGAGATGCATAGGCTATGACCTTGCCACCCTGCATCAACACTACGCCAAGCCCAACCCGTGAAGCATCACAATACACGGTATACGATCCTGAACCTGAGGGAAATACTAACACTGGTGTTGTGGTCAATGCTGTCTTGAGCTTCTGAAAGCTCGCCTCACACACCTCGGACCATCTAAACTGAACACCTTTCTGCGTCAACTTGGTCATCGGGGCTACTATAGATGAAAACCCCTCCACGAACCGGCGATAATAGCCTGCTAGGCCTAAGAAGCTCTGAATCTCTGTAGCTGAAGTGGGCCTAGGCCAATCTCTAACTGCTGAAACCTTCTTCGGATCCACCTGAATGCCCTCTGCCGACACAACGTGGCCCAAGAGTGCCACATAACTTAACCAGAACTCGCACTTAGAAAACTTGGCATACAACTGCCGATCTCTCAGAGTCTGGAGAATAACCCGAAGATGTTGCTCATGCTCCTCTCGACTACGGGAATAAATCAAGATATCATCTATAAACACAATCACGAACGAGTCCAAATAAGGCCTGAACACCCGATTCATCAACCCCATGAAAGCAGCAGGGGCATTCGTCAACCCAAACGACATAACCAAAAATTCATAATGCCCATAACGAGTGCGAAAGGCCTTCTTATGAACATCCGACGCCCTGATCCTTAGCTGATGGTAACCAGATCTCGAGTCTATCTTGGAAAACACTGTAGTACCTCGGCAAAGGATACTTATTCCTAATAGTAACCTCATCCAACTGCCGGTAGTCAATACGCATCCTCATCGAGCCATCTTGTTTCTTGACAAACAACGCTGGAGCACCCCAAGGAGAAACACTAGGCCTAATGAAGCCTTTATCCAACAAATCCTGCAACTGCTCCTTTAATTCCTTCAACTCTTCTGATATCGAGATATGATACTTGAAGACCTCGCAATTATCCAAAATACCGTGTCCCATCAAACGACACTTGGGCGGGCACCTATCTTGTAGGTTAAGCCTCCATAATTGGCACGAATTGGCGAATTACGCACAGATAGTTAATTAGTTTATTTATTTACTTATTAATATTATTATTATTACTCTTATTTTGTACATAATTAATAAGTTAAGCAAGCATGACTCGCTATCCGTACTAAATCAAGGAAAGAAAACAAAACAAAAATTTAATTCACAAGGGAGAATTTTAAACACAAGAATTTCCATCACAAGGGTCTCGTCTTTACATAGCTCCCACCGCGGCTCATAGCCCGTCTAAAACATACCAAATCATAATGACACGCGAGGATCTCGTCCTCAATCCTGAATCACAAGCAATATGCATATCGTGCCAATCGAAACAGTCTATTTCCTTCATTTAAATATTTCCCGTTAAGCAAAGTTCCAACACGTAATGGTAAACACAGTTATTCCCATAGAATTTCTCAATGCAAGTATTCACATAAGTAGATTTTTAGAGTTACGAAGCTCACCTGAAAGTGGAGCATATTAGAAGAATTTCATTATATATGCATAACCAAATTAAGTCCAGAAAATCATTACTTATATTAATTAGAGATTGTCTTTTTAATGAAACCATTTAATGTAACGACTTCATCCATACCATAGAAAACATATCAACCGACTTGTCACGACCCAATTTCTACCTCCGACTGGGTCTCGTGACGGCACCTAGTCTAGACGACTAGGTAAGCCTATTAATTAAGCGAAATTTAGGTAAAACAGGTAAGATAACAGTAAGTGAAATAAATCGTACTAAAGTCGACGCCGCTCGGCATTAACAGTTACTTTACCCAGAACCCGGAATATCACAACACATCACAAGCTACTCTACTGCTCAATAAGTACAACTGGATAGAAAAGACCGTATAGTTTCATCTACAAGTACTACAACTGCAAGATAGGAAGGGGACTCGGAGATCTGCGGACGCTGCAGATTATACCTCGAGTCTCCTGATACCGCTGCTGCTGGCTAGCTGAGATACCGCGTACTAGGACCTGGATCTGCACATGGGGAAAAACATGCGCAGAAGGGCGTGAGTACTCCACATTCGGTACCCAGTAAGTGCCAAGCCTAACCCCAGTCAAGTAGTGACGAGGTCAGGTAGAGGCCCTACTTAGGTTTGCAAAATAACAGATATAGAGAATAAGTAAGTAAAACAGGTGATAATCGACAGAAATTATAAGTAAAGGCTAGCAAGAAACGGTATAATCAAATGCTCGGATCAACGCAATATATATATATAAAGCTCTGTAAGAAAGTAAAGGTACAATGCAATGCAATATGAGGGAAAGGCTCAGGTCTCTGCCCGCAATCCCTATGTATGCAATGCA
>ML289069.1:0-14677 GCA_005239495.1 Nicotiana undulata
CCTATTCTGTTAACTTATAATTTACACTTTGATAACCATAGGTTGAATTAAGCCGATAAACCGAACAATAACCGTCCGATAAGAGATAAACCGATACCAATCCGCCCGATATCTTATCGGGTGGCTAGCGGATTAATACATTTAAAAGCCGATAACCGATAAGCCAAACCGTTAAGAGTATATAACCGCCCAATCCGCCCGATAAGCAGCCCTACTAGAAATTGTGTGCTAAATTCTGTCTAAATGCCTATGTTTGTCATTGCCTGTTAGAAAACCTGCCTATAGGGATTTCATTCTGGCTCAAATAAGTTCTGTGATACACTGTTTACTTTGCTTCGCATGATTAGAAACCATGCCTATAGGAAATGCAATAACCAGGTTTAAATTACAGCATACTCATATCTGTTTCTTTAGAAATCATGTTTATAGGCCTTAATTAATTGTCACAATCGCTTAGTTAATATGCATATCTTTAGTAATTAATAAACAGATTAATCACTAAAAGTAGAACTCATAGGAATAACTATTATTTGTGTCAAATGTTAAAACTGAAAATTTGCATACCACTAGAAAGCATGCTTATAGGAGAAACTAATTAATTTTGAGCATTTCTTTTGTCAACTGTCGAATAAGTCACATAAATAACCTGCCTATAGGTTCAAACGCTTTAATTGAAATCGATAGGCAATTACAAAATCACCTAGAAATTCCTGCCAGCATGTTTAAAATCCAGAATCACATAGAAATTATGTCCATAGGATCCAATAGCCTTAAATGTTAGAACTGTCAATACGCCAATGTTTGTGTGCATTTGTTGCCTTATCTGTGGAGGCTAAACTGGGCCTTTATCTGTTTTTGTATGAAAGTCCAATCTGTTTTGTATGTCGCTTAGTTTTACAATTTTGAGAAACCTAAGTTGGGTCTAGAACCATCCTAAATAGATGTCTCAATGCCTCCAGTACCATAGGTAAGGAACAGATAATGCACGCATAGGGAACGAGTTAGAATTGATTAGAGCGTTTTAGGTAATATAACTTAAAGATAGTAATCGAGTAGCAGGAGATGATAGTCTGTGCCCGCTGAATATATGAGTAACACCCCCGTCTTAGGGGAGTTACGAAGTATTATTTATGTTTCACGGGGTGATCCTATAGGCTAAAAAACTTAGGACCCTCCATCCCTATTAAATAATTCCTTTGCTTTATTTGTTAGACTAATTCACATAAGTTAAGTTCGGCCGGGACCCACCGTTATGGACCTCGAGGAGTGCCTAACACCTTCTCCTCGAGATAATTTGAGCCCTTACCCAATCTTTGGTGACGCAACTAGTAAACCCGAGTCGTTTGCAATAGGTGCCCTAACGCACCTTAATCCGTTAGGTGGTGACTCTCTCAATAACCAATTCCTTCTCTTCTCAAAAGGAGTTGTCAATGTCGAAACGCGATTTCGCGAGAAAAAGGGGGAGCGACAAATGTGCATATGCAACTGTTGAGGTTCGAACCCCTCACCTCCAACTCAAATAAAGCTGCTTAACCAATGGACCAGACACGCCTTTTGGCATACATTGTCATTTTGTTTTTTGTAACGACTTATTTAGAATATTATAAATTTAATGTATTTTATGAAATTTTTCGACGAAGTAGTGTCGGATAACACCACCTGCACAAAGGTGAATCCGCCCCTGGTATGTGGCCTTTCTGATCTTCTCAAATGACTTTCAGGAACTTGTGCAGGACTCTGTCTAATTGGTGAGATCGGATAAGAAGCAAGATAAGATAGAAGTTGTGGACTCTCTCTAGCTGGTGAAATGGGATGAGAAGAATAGTCAGAGTGAGATGAGGGTTTGAGACAACTGTTGGCTGAGAAGGGATATTGCTGATGTCTTTAGTATTTGAAGGTTTGAATTCAGGTTGGTTTTGTGAAGGTGTTGGACTAAAAAATAAAGGTGCAGAATGTTCATTTGTTGGCGAAAAAAAGAATCAGTAAATGGCTAAATATATTCATAAAACTTTACAACTCTAGATATTATCATTCTTTTGCTCTTTAATTCCAGTACTTCATATCCCTTCTTAAATACACATGGAGTGGCTCTAGGTTTAAACTTTCCTCTGTTATATAAATTTGTGGAAGTGTACCACAGACAACCAAAGCTTCTTAGGAATGAATAAGAGGGTACCCTCCCCAAACAAAATCTAATATGGTGTTATGTTCTTAATAATTCTAGAGGGATATCTATTGATTACAAAAGTTGCAGTCAACAAACATTCTCCCTGACATAGGTACCTTAAATTGATGTAGCAATAGATTTCTATGTCTATGTTTTCTCTCCACAACCCCATTTTGTTGTGGAGTATGAACGCATGATGTCTGATGAATTATGCCATGAGATGTAAAAAATTCAGAAGAAATTGTACTCCCTCCAAGTTCTAAAGCATTGTCTGATCTAATTAGTTTCACTTTTGCATTGAATTGTCTTTCCACCATGACCAAAAAATACTTCAGTAAATAAAATGCATTGCTCTTGGTTTTTAAGGTATATCTCCATGTACCTCTACTATAATAATCAATAATTGTTACAAAGTATTTATGTCCATCATGTGTAGGTGTTTTGTATGGGTCGCATGTATCTATGTGTATTAATTCAAAGACATTTCTAGAACTGATTTCACTGGACGAAAATGACAACCTTGATTGCCTTGCTAATGGACAAATATTGCAAGTGGGATCGAAATGAAAGGGAGAAAATAATTTTGAACAAATATTCTTCATTGCTGAAAATGGAAAGTGCCCTAATCTAAGGTGCCATAACCTTACATTAGAAGCATTCTTTACAAGTATTGAAAGACAAATGGAAATTGAAAAGCAACTAGATTGTTCTTGACTGCATAAAGAAACTGAATTCTATGAAGCTAACTTCTTAGGATGTTGAATGATAGACTCTAGAAGATAAAGGCATGTCTTAGCTTCACCAAACTACAGAGGCCTCTTCACTGAAGGGGCCTGCAACAGACAACCATATGAGAAAAAGATTAGCAAACATTGTAATTGTTGACATAATCTTTAAACTGAAATGAGATTATACTTGAAACTAGGAACAAATAGTACATTCCTAAGAATAATATTATAGTTAAGAATGAGACTTCCAATTTGAGTGACTTTAACCCTGAATGAGTTCAGAAGTTTGACAAAACGACGAAAAACAAAAGTTTTTAGTTCTAAGAAAGTTTTTGAATAAAAAATACATGTGCTCTGTTGCGCCAGTATCCAATATCCAGGTGATTTGTTTGAAATAAAAATTATAGAAATTGAGTTCTTGAAAATATTACCAGTGCAACTTGCAACAGTTGCCGCAATCTCTGAGTCAGATGTTCCTACCTAGTGTGCATTCACATTCTGAAGAAGTTGCAGGAGTTGTGAGTATTGTTATTGAGTGATTTGTTGCCCCTTGTTTCCTGCATCAAATGAGTTTGCACCTTAGTCATGTTCTTCCTCTGTTGAAAAAAACTGTATTGCTTCTCACATTTCCTTGAAATCTCTTAGCTTTACTGAATTTGAAATCACTTAGAAATCCTATTATCCTGTAGCACCTATCAATTGTGTGTCCAGTTTTCTTGATGTGAGAGCAAAGAAGATTGTTCCTCTTTCCTTTGGACTCAAAGTTTCTAGGTTTCTGATTTAAACTGCCTTGATTTTCAGCCAATTATGATGCAGACTCTCTAGGGAACTGTGAGTTTACATAAATCTCTCTTTGTTTCTCATCTTGCATCAGAAGTGCATATGCATGGTTGACACTAGGAAGTTGTGACACCATCAGTATATTACTCTTAACATCTGAGTAAATATTATTTAAACCCATCAAAAATTAAATCAGCCTTTCATCTTGAGGAGACTTTGCCACCTTTTTTTCCTCCACACTGACATGCACATGTGCAGTTAATATTAGTATTTAGGGTGTCTAGTTCATCCCAAAATCCTTTGATTTTTGTGAAGTATCTTGTAATGTCGTTTGACCCCAGCACTAAATCACTTAACTCCTTATGCAGGTGATAAAGTTTTACTCCATTTGGCCGTCCAAACTTGTCCTCAAGATCTTTCCATAGATCTCTTGTTGTCTTGGAATAAATGACATTGTTGTCAGCTATTTCTTTTGACATTGATTAAACAATGATATCACCATATCATTTGATCTACTCCTTAACTTAAATTTTGTTGAATCTGTAGCTGGTGCATTGTGAGTGCCATGTATGAGCCTTATTTTGTTCTTTGCAGAAAGGGAAATCAAGATGGACCTCCTCCATACTCCATACCCTTTTCTATTGAAGGTTGAGTTCACCCGGTTCATCCCTGGTGAATCTGATGTATGAAGAAAGAAAAGGTTAGAGTTGTCCGGTGCAACATTAGCAGTGTTTTCGATGCTTGCAGAGGTTATATCTGATGTTGAACCCATTTTCAAATTTGGATTGAAGATGATGAAGAAAGAAAATAAAGAAAGAACGAAGAAGGCAACAAGGAGATTAGGATCTCAGAGTTGCTCTGATACCATGTAGAAATTTAGAGACTGAATTTAGGAAAAATTTCCTTGTGTTTTTATTGCTCTAGTATAATGTATTTATATAGATTTTTTGCTAAAAACAGAAAAGAATAACCTGCTATATTTGTACACTATCTATTGGCTATACACTATAATCCAAATCTATCTATTGTACCTAATTAGTATACAGCTATTGTACATATACAACTAACGTACTAATTGTACAATTCTCGTATATATCAGTTGGTTTGTGTAATGAATCAACCTGATCTAACGGTGCTGATGAAGCAGCAATATCTGATCTAAGAGCACATATTCCTCCATTTGGCTTGTTTGCATTTTTGCAAGCTCTATTCAATACAATCGGGCGGCTCTGGTTATGTCTTTTTAGTGTTTGATCCTGTAGACTGGGCAGCTCCACGTGTCCCATTAACTTTATCATATAATTGAAAGACTAAGTCTTTAGTCTCTTGTACTTGTATGCATTCCTCAACCTTCTTCTTGCTTTTATCAAAACTCTCTTCCAAACTCTTCCATTGTTTTGATTTTCTTTTGTGAATCCTTGAGATGAGAACGATGAAAATTATAATTGAAGGTTTCAATTTCAACAAAAAATGGAACTCATACTAATCGTCGTGGAATGCATACGCCCTATTGAAGATAGGGGCGACTTTTTTTGTGAGTAATTGCAAATAAGCAAGTAGGGGCCGGCAACTAAAGAAGTAGCGAGACTAACCCTAATTTCATGAACATGTTTACTTTTTATTTTTGTTATAGAAAAATATCAATCGTTATAGATTTTCACAAATACCATTAGACTGTAAGCTTTGATGGTATGGAGATGGTTGAGACTTCCCAATTCCCCAAAAAAAAAGGTTTCTTTAGAACACTTCACTTTAAGATCAAATTTAGATTTCATCTAATTTTATATTTAATTTACTTCGAGATTGATTTGAATCTAAATTTGGATAAGACGATCTAGATTATAATTGAAGAGCTTCATGCTAGTTGTTCTTAAATGGCTCTAACATTGATACAGAATGGAGCCTTTGTTTCAGCTGCAAAATTCTCCATTTAGGCAGTTCAAGCTATAATTAAAAGGAGAACTGAAAATAAAAGACTATCAAGCTATAACAACTATGATGTAGGAGATAAAACAAAGTCATCTTTAAAGTAGTCCAAAGAATTTCTTTTAGGCCACGGATTCGAGCAGTAGAAGCCTCACAAATGCTTGCACTAGGGCAGGCTGTCTACATCACGCCCTTAAGGGTGCGGCTCTTCCCGGCCCTGCATGAATGCGAGATGCTTTATTCAGAACTGCCTTTTTTTATCTTATAAGAACGCACACCAAGTCCAACAAAAAATCTAATAATTTTCAGCAGGAAGTCTATTATGGTAAGCTTGCTGGATGAGTAAATACGTACTGATTTTTTTTAAAACTGAATTCAAAGACATAATAGTTTAAAGGTTATTGCAAGATTACAGTCTCTGCAACTTTCTTAAAATCCTGAAAAATATATACCTTATGATCTGAAGACCTTAAGGCAGTGATTTACACACGAGAAACCACCATCAACCATCAGATTATGCCCACTTATATACCTTGCTTCATCACTAGCTAAGAACAGAACAGCATTTGCAACATCCTCAACCAACAAATTGACGCCCTGCAAGTTAGCAAACTTGCCAAAATAAGCATGAAAATCCGCGATCGCATCATCATTCCTTTGATCCTCAGGCAAGTAAGACAACCCTAGTCCAGTTGCAACAGCGTAAGGAGAAACGCAATTCACACGTATACCATGTTGCCCCAATTCAGCAGCCACATTTTGTGTAAGTCCAGACATAGCATGCTTGGAAGTCGTATAAGCGTGAGGGGCAAGGCCAGCAATAGCACTTGCTGCACTGCTCAAAGATACTATCGATCCCTTCTTTAGCGGAATCATTATGCGAGCTGCATGTTTCATTCCAAGGAAAACACCTTTCACGTTCACATCAAGCACATTATCGAAAACAGAAAGTTCATAGTCGCGGATATCTGTATAATTTGTCCCTGTCAATCCAACATTATTAACCAATATATCAAGCGTACCAAATTTTTGAACAGCAAAATCGACTGCCTGACTAATATCAGCTTCTACAGTAACGTCACAGTGGATAAAACATGCACTTTGGACATCACCGAGGGATTCACAAACGCGCTGTCCAAGTTCATCTTGAATATCAGCAATGCATACTTTCGCACCATGTTTGTGAAATAAACGTACTATGCCCTCTCCTATACCACTTGCACCTCCCGTGACTAAAGCGACTCTTCCCAATAGCCTGATATATGATCAGATGAAATTATAACATATCGTCTACTACAATACTATGATATAAAAGCATTTTCATAAAATATTTAAGCAAATGAGAAAAAGATTTGAACACAAAGCATAAAGAAAAGAAGTTGGATAGAAAATCAATCCACTTTATCCTAGGACATTAATTCTACCGAAGAACCATTTGTCAAAATGTGTATTTCCCTTATCATCAAAATTGATATCAAATCATTAAAATACCTTGGAGTGTTTTTTATATTTCTTTTTCTATGATACTGAGTTCAGCTTTCTATTAATATATGGATAGACATAGTGAATTTTTTAGTTGATATGGGTTAATTAGTTGAGTGATTTTACTGTGACAAAAAAGAAAAACGACTTTTGTATAATGACAAAAATCTGGATGACCAGCATGATATTTTCTCTACAATAATGTAATTGAAGATAAAATTTGAATGAACCAAAACATGAGCATTTCAAAAGAAAAGCTCGAAATGTCATCAACAAAATTCTGACACGAAACACAAGAAACTAACGAAATATTCTAGCTAAAAGAAATATATTTGACAAAACTAGTAGTAGTAAGAATTCTCAAAGCAGAACCTTTGGTTGGAAAGAGAACTTTCAGAGCTTCCTTTGACTTCCATGGCAGCAAGTTCCTTCTTGTTGGAAAAGAAAATTAAACAGATATTTTACTACTTTAGTAAGAAGGTGCTGAGTATGATTTTCACACGAGAATAGAAATTAGATCCATTTATAGAGCGCTAGCACTATGCTACATTCAGTAGCTATTGGTGATAGAATGGACCACGTGGGAGCTAGATTACCACATGGGAGCAGTTTGAAAACGATATAGAAAACGCCTAAAATAGTCTAGTATCCTTGAAATTTAACTCAAATTAATCCTATTTTTTTCGTATGGAGCACTAATTATGCACGTTCTTTAATAAAGTGATACATTTTTAATCTTCGTGTTTGATATAAAAAAAAATATTTTCCATAGAGACTAATATGTTGTTTCACCTTTTCTCGCAAAAACAACAGAAATTTGTGTTAAACAACTAAAAAATAAATGTTCTTTCTTTGGTTGAAAAGAGAAATTACTCTTTTTACAACATGGAAAAATACTCATTTTGTTAACATAAAAGAAAATACTTTCTATATCATGAAAAAAGAAAATATTTTTTGCTACATTATTTTCGTTTTTTACAACTGTTAGGCAAGTGATACCGTACGCAAGTCTACACCTATATAATGAAGGTACGTTACGGCGAGTTGATTGAGCTAAAACGACTGACTTACTTTTCATATGCACGTGGAGGGAACTTGACGTTAAGCACTGGGGCAACTTTGACTTTTTCTTCAACAATAAGTTCTAATTATTTAAATAAATAAAAGAAAAAAGAAAACCACCGGATGATAAAGAAAAGAAAATATTTTTTCTATATCATAAAAAGAACATTCCGTCTACCTAATTACTTAAACTAAAAATAACCGGTGGAGGTATATATATATATATATATATATATATATATATATATATATATATATATATATATATATATATATATATATATATANTCCAATTGGCAGAACATGTTTTCCCTGTCAAAAGAAGCAAAAACATTTTTCAAAACTTTTCTTCAACCTTCCACACCCTTTTCTTCAAACTTTTCGAACATATATTATACATTTACTATACATAATTATACACATATAATACATGAATAATATATATATATATATATATATTATTCATGTATTATATGTGTATAATTATGTATAGTAAATGTATAATATATGTTCGAAAAGTTTGAAGAAAAGGGTGTGGAAGGTTGAAGAAAAGTTTTGAAAAATGTTTTTGCTTCTTTTGACAGGGAAAACATGTTCTGCCAATTGGAGGAAAATGAGTTCATGAGAAAAATGTTTTCCAAAACATTTAAGCCAACCAATATGAGAAAATTGAGAAATATTTTTAGGAAAATATTTTTTTTCATATCAAAGATGGAGATTAAAAGTGCACCACTTTATTAAAGAATGTGAATTATTAATACTCTATGCAAAAGAAATAGGATTAGTGTGAGTTAAACTCCAAAGATACTGAACTATTTTGTGACATTACTCAAAACTATACAACAACTACACCTTAATCAACAAATTGAGTGTGGATCACATGAATTCTTACCATTTACATTCATCGCGGGCAGTGGCGAAATCAGAAATTTTATCTAGAGTGTTCAAACTTGAAAGAAATAAAGAAAAATTCCAATAAAGGGTGTTCAATATATGTTATATACCTCTAAAATCAAATATTTTACCTATATACAATTTAATTTTTTGACGAAGGATAATCAACTATTTAGCTTCGCCCCTGATCACGAGCCAATATTATATAACACAGAAATACAAATAAAAGTATTAGTAGAACTCTGTATTTTTCATTAACATAAAAATCTCAAATAGGACAAAAACAAATCCTGCAGAACAGACCTAAACCGTACTAATATGACTAAAATCAAAATATGAAGAAAACAAATATTGGACTCCTATAGCCCTATAAAGCGTTATGGCCTGTTTGGCCAAGCTTATAAAATTAACTTATTTTGAGAAATATTTTTTTCAAAAGTATTTTTTTTAAAAATACTTTTGGTGAGAAGTAGTTTGTGTTTGGCTAATTAATTTGAAAAACAGTAATTAGTGTTTGGTCAAGCTTTTGAAAACTGCTTCTAAGTGTATTTTTCTAAAAAGTACTTTCAAAAAGAAGCTATTTTTTTCTATTTTTCAAAAACTGCTTCTGATTCTCCTCAAATGCACTTTTTTCCTGCCAAAAACTTGGCCCAATACCTCAATTTTTGGTCCAAAGTGCTTTTGGCTAAATAAAACACTTTTGATCCAAAAAAAAACTTGGTCAAACAGGCTATAGACATGTGAGGGTGGGACGGGGTGAAAGGTATTGGTGTACAAGCTGAGGGCAAAGTACGTATTAAGCCCAAAACAAATATAGGAATAAAATAATAAAATGCTTGATTAAATCAAAAGTGCTTAAAAGCTGAGAAATTATAAGTTTGGAACGATCAACATACGATTTATAGTTGATTTTGACTTATAAACTTTTTTGGTATGTATCAATAGTGTATAATAGCGTATATAGGCCAAACTTATAAACACTTTGGCCAACTTAAAAGTTTACCAAAAACCAAATGTATGAGCATTCAGTTTTTCAAGTAGTAGATCACTTTAGCATTTTTTATTTCTAATTACATTGGACTAGTTTGTGCAATACAAGAATACTTAATGTATTGGTCGAAATTTGGATCAAACTTAATAATGTCACTGGTCGAGGTCGAAGCTCGGGTCGGCCAATATTTGGGGAAGAATGGTCTATTGAAAAAATAATAGGAAAATTCCTGGATCACCCGTGGAGAAGAACCAAAACAGAATGGTCCCGATCTTGAATGAGGCCGACGATCGGTCGAGCAGAAGAAGTTCATAATAACGGTAGGATAGTTTGTAGATTAGAAAATCAGAATATTCCCTTCCTTGTACTTTTTAAGGTTCCCAAAGAATGTTACTTATATATAGGAAACTAAAGAGAGAGAAAATGCATTTGAAACTCTCTGAAATAGCACTTTGTAATATTGACTATTGAAAGAATATACACTTCTTGTTTTTTCTATTGGTTCCCAAGTTAAAAGACACATTTTCATATACAAGATCCAAGAACATATTGTTCCATCCACGTTGCTTGTCATCTGCATTGCTGACAAAGAGAAAGTTGACCCCTAACACTTGGCATTTTGGGCGAGTTATCCTTTAATATTACATTTACTGTCATTGCATGTATTTACTCTGTCTGTTCACTTGCACATTCATTGTCAATCATTATCAGCATCTTTGTCTCGTATTTAATATTACAGCACTTTAATTTCATTTTATTCATCATCACGTCCATAGATCTGACAGTCATTAAGCTTAACTAGGATTAACCTTTCATTTTATCTGCTAAATCCCTTATAGAAGGATTTATCATATTTTTGGTAAAACAATTTGGCGCCGTCTATGGGGATTTTCTAGTTAAAATCTATAGTTTCTGTTAGATCTAAAAGGAGAACAACAACACATACACGCACACACCTATCTCTTTCCATCTGCACAAACTAACAATGGCAGGAAGAGGAGAAGAAAGGTTAAAGGCCATAGCAGATGTTATTTCTAACCTCATGAACACCATCGATGAAGATAACGATGGAGGAGAGCAAAACGCCACACCCAGCGTCACGCCAAGACGGAGCGGTTCACCCTCTCCCCGTGGAAGTGTAACCGTTGTTCGAGAAAGAGACACTTCCATATCCACAGTCGAGGAAGCGACACCAGCTGTGAAAAATTTACTAGAAGCGTGGCTAACAAGTACATTGAATGACTTCTTCGACAAGCCTACTCAAGGAGCGGCTCAGAACGCCGCACCAGAGGCAGTTACCACCTACGAGCAAACTGTTCCCCGCCCAACACGTAACACTAACACTACAGTTGATGCAGGTAACGACGCACTCGCAGCCATACTAAGAAAGATGGAGGAAATGGAAAATGAAAATAAGGCACTACGAGATTAGATGAAAGAGCACCAGGAGAGGGTCGACAAGATACCTGGTGCCCCAAAATTCCTACCCAAACGACACGTCGGTCGATTCGTAGAGCAACCATAATGCAAATAATCGGCCCCACATCCCATCCCCAAAACCTTCAAAATGCCGCCATATTTGAAAATATATGACGGCACGACAGATCCTGAAGATCACATAATTCACTACGTCACAGCGGTGAAGGGCAACGACCTCTCAAAGGAGCAAGTGTCATCTGTATTATTAAAGAAATTCGGAGAAACCCTAACAGGGGGAGCCTTGACATGGTACTCACAGCTGCCAGCATGATCCATAACAACATTCGAAGAAATGGCCAATAAGTTTGTAACCGCCCATGTTGGAGCCAAAAAGGCTGAAGCCAGGGTGAGCGACATATTCGCCGTTAGACAGTCGCCTGGCGAGGGACTCAGAGACTTCCTCGCCCGATTCAACAGAGTCAAGATGAGCTTGCCAAATGTATCTGAAGTCATGGCCGTGGCGGCTTCCAAAACGGGTTGAACAGAACTGGGTCGAGGGCAACCAGAAAATTGTTGAGCAGGCTCATGAAATACCCTCCCACCACCTGGGAAGAAATTCACAACGCCTACTGCGCCGAACTACGAGCAGATGAGGATGACCTCAACGGACCAAGTCAACGGCTAAGGTTAGTCCACACATAATCAAGACGAGATCGCTGTAATGACACCCGAAGGGATCACCTAGGCCCACGTCCCAACCGTGATAGGCACCAACCTTATGTCAGAGCGGCAAATCCGCCATCGCCTTGCCATATGGAACGGTCGTCCAGGCCAAACACAGTTAGGGGTGGGCATTCGGTACTTCGGTTCGGTATTTAAGAATTTCAGTTAGGTATTTCGGTATTCGGTTTCTTAATTGTGTATACCAAATATTGTACCTAAATATTTTGGTACGATTCGGTATTTCTTATTTCGGTTCGGTACGATTTCGACACGGTTTAGGTTTAATATTCGGTGGTGATAAAGAACAACGAGCTGCAAAAGTAAAAATACAGTGCTGGAATTTTTAATACAGTGCTGCAAAAGTAAAAATACGGTGGTGATAAAGAACAACCAATACTTACGTGATTTTCTAGCAACAAATGGTCAAATGCCTTGATTTTCTAGCAACGAACTACAATATTGATTTTCGGACCAATATTGTGCTTGTTATGCTTTGATGATAACAAACAATCAACAAAATAGTGCTTTAGCTAATTAAATAGCTTCAGACAGGTTGAACATTACATATAGCTCTAAGGAAGCAGAATAACCCTGTATAAGCCTGTACTCAAACTCAAATCACAATAACATGAACATTACATATAGCTCTAAGGAAGCAGAATAACCCTGTATAAGCCTGTACTCAAACTCAAATCACAATAACATGAACATTACATATAGCTTTAAGGAAGTTCACGCCTAACATGAACCTACAAAATGCAACAAAATACTAATTGTATTCCTCAGATATTACCCTGTACTCAAAACACAATATCAAGCTTCCTTACACTTACAGTATTCTCTAAGGAAGCTTAACAGCAAAAACATTAGTATGCCGGCAAAAATACCAATTGTTCAGTTACAAATTACAGTCCAACTGTCCTGTTACAAATACCAGTTACAACCTAAATTACAGTCCACTTAACAATATGCTAAATTGCTAATTTGGAGCACTAAAATGGAGCAGAACATAACAAAAACACTGCAAATCTTTTCTCTGAAAATGGATGAAAATCTTTTCTCTGAAAATGGCCAGCCGATAACCGAGCACGGGGCATGATTGCACTTGAACCTAAACAATATATAAATCATAAGTTAGAATATTAGTTTTTGATGATAATAAAAAAAAACTATAAAAGTATATCACCAAACAAACAGTGTATTAAACTTACCACTCAAGTTGCAAGTTGCAACTATACATCAAGCAATGCTAGTAGTGTTTCCATTACTGTCCATATCTAAAGATAATTCGATCAAATATGTCAATGACAATGATAAATAAACAATTATGATATATTATTTTGAACTAAAATACACACAAAATATTAAAGCTTACCAAGCTCGAGTTCCTCAAGATACTTCAAGTCTTCTTCAATACTAATAGGATTCTTCTCTTCTCTAAGCCAATCTTGAATACAAATAAGAGCTTGCACACATTTAGGAGTCAATGAACTCCTAAATAGATCAAGAATACAGCCACCGGTGCTAAATGCGCATTCTGACGCCACACTAGAAATTGGAATGGCCAACACGTCACGAGCCAACTCTGAAAGAATAGTAAATCTAGGAGCATGTGTTTTCCACCAATTTAAGATATCAAATTCTTCACTAAAAGGCTCTTATTCTTCACTAATGTATTTATCCAACTCGGATTTAGCACCCCCACTTCCATTGTCTTCCTTTTGTTTCTTCAAGTGAAGCTTCATCCTTATTAATGATGCAGTTATAACACTCCCACAAGATGTATTAGATGTGTTATCAGATGAAGTAGAACTAGATTGAGATTGAAGACAGAATCCAGTTGAATACATTTTTAGATACTCTTCAAACAAAGAATTCATATAAGCATACACCTCAGCATTTATTTTCTTCCCCTTTTCCTCCCCAAAAAGTTCTTCAAGTGCTCCCTCTATATATTCAAATTTATTACGTGGATCCAAGACGGAAGCAATAAAAATCATTTTATTCATTTTTTCAGGCTCACCCCAATACTTCTTGAACTTTTCTTGCATCCGCTCAGCCATTTTTCTCAAATTCTCATCCTCACTAAGTAAACACATTTTCAAATGACAATAAAGTTCAGATACATCCTCAAAATGAGCATTACAAGTAACATAATGTGAACCTGAAACTTTTTTGGTGAGCTCGTGAAATATTGCAAGAAACTGTATCACATTCCTCACATTCACCCAATCATCAGATTCAAGAGGACCTGCACTACTACCATCTTCACTAGAACATTGAAAAGCAGAAAATCCATCATCAAAAAGATGAAACTTGTCAAAGGCCTTTTCAAAGTTTTGTGCTGTATCCAACATCAAATAGGTGGAATTCCACCTAGTGGGAACATCTAAACACAATGTTTTGGTACATTCTACCTTTACATGTGCACAACACTGTTTAAACTTTAAGGTCCTTGCAGGCGAAGCTCTCACATACCTCACAATCTCTCTAACACGTGAGACA
>ML289070.1:2697-23035 GCA_005239495.1 Nicotiana undulata
TTTTTTTGTGTTTAAACTTGAATTACAAGACCTAACTCATAATTATATAATATAATTTACAATAAATAGCCTTAGATAATATAATAGAAATACAACAAAAAAAAATTAAATAGCCAACGGCTATAATTTCAAAAACTAGTCGTTTGGCATGTTTAAAAAATAGTCATTTGGCCCCCAAACTTTGTTTTAACCCCAAACTTTTTATAATTACACTTTTTCCCTATTCTCAACTATAAATACCCCCTCATTCTTTCATTTTTACTCACAAAATCATCAATCTCTCTCTAATTTTCTTCTATTATTGCTTACTTTATTATTGCAAATTGTGAAAAANAACTTACATGATATCGTGCAAGCACTGTGGTTTTGTCTTCACTCGGCGAAAGGTGGAGGGCACAGGCTCTTTAAGGAGGCATATAATCAAGTCTTGTCAAGCGCGTCCTCAAGACATTCGTATCTAATATTTTAAGTTTAATTCAAACTTGTGTTATTTTAATTTTATTAGACGTATTATGCTCAATGTTGTAGTTTGTTAAATTAATTTGATGTACTATTAATTTATTATGCAATGTTAATGCAAGTTTGAAGTACTATTATTATTAATTTGAAGAAACTTACAATTTTTTGTGTTTAAATATGAATTACAAGATTTATATCACAAGATTTACAAGAAATTGCCTTACAAAAAAAAATTAAAAAAAAATTGCCCAGACCCGCTTAGGCCCGTTTGGCCTGTGGGCCCGTCCTACTTAGCCCGGGCCCATGTGGGCTTAGGCCCGTATGGGGTCGGTTCCACACATTTAGCCCGTTGGCCTGGGCCCGTATAACCCAGGCCCGCATAGCCCGGACCCGTTTAGCCCGGACCCGGCCCACTTGTCACCCTTAGCCACAACTTAGCAAGTTCATCTTCTGCAACAACATGGGCTCAACGAATGTCTTGATGACAAGGGATTTTTTCATTTCATACACTATTTGACACTTTATTACCCTTAATGTTCATGTTTAGTTAATTACCTAGCATAAATAAGTTTTGTTTATAAAATATATACAATTCACCTTAAAAGGCTCACAATCCATTATTTGTGCATTCAATCAAGGGATGTAGTTACATCATTTTTCCTTTTTTATCTCCTCTTCTCTTTCCTTATGTTTCCACTCATATGTTTTCTCACAAATCATCTTCTGATTTTTCAATCATCGGTCATCTTTATGTACGCATTGCCCAACGTTGTAACACTTACCTATCTACTCAAAGATTTTCTTGATAGGGAAAAAAAATATTTCAATATGAACTCAGAAATTGACTCTGCTGAAAAAACCCTGAACATTACAAGTATATCTACATGTTTAACATAATAATTAAAAACAAAATGGTCCAGAACATTAACGTTCTTTAATCAAACCTAGCAATTTATTAAATAAGATTGATTAATCAAAGATTAATTGTTTACTATTATCTAATTTCTCGTATTTTACGTATAATAAACAGAAAATGAGATCCTACAAGTCAAATTATAGGACATAGAAGCTGAGATACAGATAATCAGTTTTTGGACTTTGAGCATCATAAGCTGGTATGAACATGTCAATGAGTAGTAATGAAATATTAAAAAATTACTGTAAGACAGAAATATCCAGCTTTGAAAAGAAATGAAAACCAAAAAACGACCTCAATGTATAACATACAACTACCAGGAAATTAAATCTCCATAACTTATATACAACTTATTATGTAGTCATATTACAAGTTAAAAGTGTATATACACTATCGCTTCCGGTCGGACATTAATGACATTTGTTTACTCTTGTCATTTATCAGAAAAAGGAACATTTCCAACTCTCTGCCGGAAAAGTTTCTAATCGACTAGAATCTAAAATTTTGATTTTTTTTTAATGTGTGTTGGCAGTGAGTCTCACATATTTTATACAAAATTTATACAATGTGTCTTTTGTATATTTTGTAGTTGATTTATACATAGTAAAAATAAATTTTATAGAATCAATTATATATTATACAATTTATCTACAACTTTCACACATTATTTCTACCCAGTTAAATATAACTACAATAACATACAACTTAAATACAAACTCTATATAAAATTTACACACTATGTCTTTTTTATATTTTGTATCTGATTTATACATATTAAAAATAAATTTCATACAACTAATTATATATTATACAATTTATCTACAACTTTCACACATTATTTCTACCTAGTTAAATACAACTACAATAACATACAACTTAAATACAAATTTTATACAATATGTCTTTTGTATATTTTGTATCTGTTTATACATAGTAAAAACAAATTTCATACAACTAATTATATATTATACAACTTATCTACAATTTTCATACGTTATTTCTACTCAGTTATATACAACTACAATATCATACAACTTAATATGATTTTTATACAATATTGTTCAACTTTCATACAATATATATATATATATATATATATATATATATATATATATACAACATAATACAATTTTCTATAATTTTACTTTCGTAAATGTAATGTATGTCATGTATTCTTCTTCTTCGAGTTTCAATCTGAAATTCAGCCAAAATCAAGTCTAATCTTCACTAAAACACCCTCAAAATTGAGATATAAACTCCAAATCATTTCCCAATTATTTGCAACAACACCCAATCCAAACAAATAATGGTTTTTGAAAACCCAAATTCGAATTCAAAGTTTTTTAATGGTTGTCAATGGTGGAATTGTTGTTCTCTTTTCTTTGCTTTACATTACTGAAATTAGGGATTGAGAGATAAAGAGAGACGTAGAGAGAATTCTCAATTCTTTGCAACAACACTCAATTCAAACAAATAATATTTTTTGAAAACTCAAATTCGAATTCAAAGCTTTTTAATGGTTGTAAATGATGGAATTGCTGCTCTCTTTTTCTTTGATCTACTTTACTGGAATTAGGGATTGAGAGATAAAGAGAGACGTAGAGAGAATTCTCAATTCTTTGCAACAACACTCAATTCAAACAAATAATATTTTTTGAAAACTCAAATTCGAATTCAAAGCTTTTTAATGGTTGTAAATGATGGAATTGCTGCTCTCTTTTTCTTTGATCTACTTTACTGGAATTAGGGATTGAGAGATAGAGAGATGTAGAGAGAGAAAGAGCGCAGGAAAGAGAGAGAGAGAGAGAGAGAGAGAGAGAGAGAGAGAGAGAGAGTGAGGGAGAGAGAATAAGAATGAGAAATAATTGATTCCTAATATAAAAGGATACTCATTTAATTCCTAAAGTGTATATAATTGATAAATTTATATATAGGAGATAATTAATTTAAAACTTGAGTAGGGAAGGTAACAAGATTTCAATAGTGTATAGGTATTGTAAAAATCTCTGATGACAATACCTACATCCTAAAGCAAATTCCCAACATCCATACTAGTAATACCTAAACTCTTAAGCTATCACACTCCTTTTCTTGTATTATACTTGTGACTACCGTACTACCCAAAATAGAGAAACGGTTATAAAACTACTTTCACCACACACTTATAATTACTACGCTGCTATCAACAACAGATAAGAAGTTAAAAGAGTCTTTGCATTAATAAGTTACTTGAGTGTCACTTTAAAGAGCAACAAGAATTTGCCACCACAACAGCGCATCAGAAGGCACTTCTGACTTTAGAGCCAATAGTTAGGGCAACAAGCAACTTCTTTTCATACAATTACTCGAAAATTGACCTCTGGAGGTCAGACCCATGACATCCATGGAGTATTAGACATTTAGACTCAAGGAAACCATGCTGAATTTACAAATAGCAAAAAATAGATGAAAGTCCAAAATCAAGGTCGTGCGTCCAACACCGTGTTCCTTCTCCACAAAGACACAACTGTTGAATTTCAACAGTGATTTTACCAACAAAAATTAAACTTCTTCCGCAATCCAGCTGACAAGAAATTATTTCCCCCTCAATAGAGGAAAAAACAAATTAAGTGAGAAAAATAACAGGATTGTCCTACCAGGGAGGAAGACGGATGGAATAAGAGGTTTTGTGGCACCAGTATTAAAAGCCACCACTAGTATTTGTTAATTAACTATGCATCAGCAAAATAGGTATAGAAATGAGTCAATAACATACGTGTTCATCATCAATGTGATATTATCTCCTTTCAGAAGAATCCGACCAGCATAGGGAACAAAGACATTTAGAGGCAAAAGGCACAGAGAAGTATGTTTTTCCTTGTTATTCTTGGGGAAACAAGGCTAGGCCTTAGGGAGAAATGTTTTTCGTTACCCGCCCAACTGCTTTCTGCTTTTCTTCTTCACATTGACTTCCTCAGCATCATCAAGAACCAAATTCATGTACTCATCAAAGCCTTAAACAACAAAACCAAATTATGTCTCCGTCAACAAATCCAAGCCCAAGAAAAGATCTTGAGGCATAAGCAAAGTTTGCGGCAATAATAGTACTTCTAAGTTCTTCCTAGTCCTCCGGTGTTACAACTCTAGCCAAAAGCACATAGAGCAGGTGTCTCATGCAAAAGCAATAATTCAGGGGCATCCAGCAAAACTCATTTTTTAATCTGCTGGCAGAGAACATGTGCAAGCAACCTTCATCAGAACTAATTCACGCAATGATCTAAGAAATAATAAAATACTAATTCTAAGAGGTTTAAGACAAAACATGCTTTTCTCCGCCCTTTGGGCTACACTACCATAAAATTGAATTCAATCGACAAGGTTAAAGCTCTTCTAACACAAGGCTATACAGTGTGGATACGTCTTCGTAGCCTTGCCTCGGAGAATTTCTTTTTGCTCTTTTAAACAGTGAGGACTTCAGTGTATCCCAAGTTTAAGTATAAGCTAGCATTACCACCAAAAAAAGAAAAAAAAAACTGAAGTTGCTTGTCAATTACCTAGATGTCAATTACAAGCTTGCTACAGGAAAGAAAGGTATTATGACAATAATTACGCTAAATGCTTTGTACTATTCGTGAACACTCAATTTTTGCCCCGCGTGGAAATTAATCCTAAAAATAAGCAAAAAATAATTTTTAATGAATTTTAGGAACTTTTCTTTATTTAGTTACATTTCATGCATGTTTAATATTTTAAAATCATAAAATTGTCATATTTTTTCATTTCATGTAATCTCAGGTTTAATTCTCATTTTTAGAAATTAATTACTCTTAATTGATAGATTAATATATAAAAATTACAAAAATATTCATTAGCATTAATCAATTAGTTAATTAATTAGTTAAAGTGCTAATTAGTCTTTCTGCAAAATAAATTCAATTAGTAGTAGGGTGGCCGTTTTTTAAAGAACAATTTGGCCGTTTATTTCAAATTGAGCCAATTTTAGGGCCCAAAATCCTAGGCCCAACCAAATACCCCTCTTTAAAAACCCCACGTTCCTAAAACCTAGACCTAATTTTTAGACCTTCCCCTAAGACAAAAATAAAAGGTTGCACACCCATCGATCTTCATCTTCTCAACAAAAAAAAACATCCCCTTCGCCGTTCCACTCCCCTCTCTTCTTCTTCTCCGTTCCTCATCCTCATCAATATACACACAAAAAAACAGAGCAGCCCCGAGCACGACATCTCCATTTCCTGAAAATTAGCAAACGCGGACACTCAAAAACAAGAAAAACAGAACAAAATCTTAGAGAATCGCCTCCCCCCCTCGTTTCGTTCTCGTCGGATTCTATCTCGCCGGCGAGCTGACCCAAATCCGACGTCACTGTTGCTGTCACAGTGACGAAAATAGATCAAATTTATAAAAACGCCCAAATTAGCTGAAAATCGGTAGAATTTTGGGGTCTATATGAGCGTTGTTGATGAATTGTTGTAGCGTAATGTTTGTTAGTGTGATGACCCAAAAAGGGGTCATCTTATGTATATCTAATTTGGACGGTGTTCCGAGGCCCGAAAGCCTCCATTAATCTCACGTCGATGTGTGTGCGCAGCCCGGAAGCCTTTATGTGAAAAACTTGATTAAGAGTTAAATTTGTGATAATTAATTGAATAAAGTTGACTTTGGTCAACATTTTTAGTAAACGGACCCGGATCCGTGATCCGACGGTTCCGGAAGGTCCGTAGGAAAATATGGGACTTGGGCGTATGCCCGGAATCAAATTCCGAGGACCATAGTCTGAGAAATAAATTTTAAAAAAGAATTATTTTATGAAAATATTAAAGGCTTATGAAAATGAACTTTGACGTGAAACCTGTGTTGCCGGGACCGTATTATGATTTCGGAGCCCGGAACAGGTTCAATATATGTTATATAAGTTATCTGTGAAATTTGGTGTAAAACGGACTTGATTTGATTGGTTTCGGATAAAATGAGGAAAATTGGAGTTAATGAAGTTTTGAGAAATCTCATAGAATTTGAAATATGGTTTGGAATGTGATTTTTTGTTCCCGAGGTCTGATTGAAATTCCGAGACCGGGAATAGTTCCGTTGTGTCATTTATAACTTGTCTGCAAATTTTGAAGTCATTCCGAGTAGTTTAGGTCGGTTCGGCGCGTTGAAGTGAATTCTAGAATTTCAAAGTTCTTAAGTTTGATTAATTTGGTTTTGGGGTTTGATTTCGAGTTCCGTTGTTGTTTTTCATGTTCCGAGAGTTCGAGTGAGTCGGTATCACGAATACAGACTTGCTGGTGCTTTTGGACGGAGTCCCGAGGGGCTCGGGTGTGTTTTGGACCCCCGGGAGCTAAGTTAGAAAACCAAAAAATCTGTTGTCTGGTTTCCTTCTCTGCGATCGTAGAAGGTGGGTTGGGATCGCGGAGAAGGATTTTGCTGGGTTGTCGATTGCTCTATGCGATCGCAACTTCCCCTTTGCGATCGCAGAGGTCTGGGTTCCACACCTTCGTGATCGCAGCCCGTTTCTTGCGATCGCATTTAGTAGCATCTGGGCCGGGTGAGTTTGTTCTACGCGATCGCAGAGGTCTTGCCAGGACCTCTGCCGCGATCGCAAGACCTCTTCCGCGATCGCAGAGGTCCGGCCAGTTGGCATTCGCGATCGCAGGCCCGGTGTCGCGATCGCAGTGAAGGTTTTCCTGGGCAGTACTTAAATGTCCAATTACGGGATTCTTCTTCATTATTCAATACCCAACCTCCATTAGAGCTCCTCCAAGCTAGGGAAAGGACTGCCCAAGTTCAAACTCATCAAGGTAAGTGATTCCTAGTCCGTTTTTCATGACTTTTAACATCAAATTCAAATAAAATCCTCTTCCAATTATCTTAAAATTCATAGGAATTGATAGAAAAATGTGGGGTTTTGGGAAAATAGTGAAACTTCATTTTTAGCCAAAAATTCCTAAATAAATTATGTAATTACGATCCTTAGGCTTCGGGTAGTTCATTCCTTCGAAAATTTCCGGAATTTGGCCATGAGAGGCCGGGGTTGGAAATTGAGAATTCTTCAAGAATAGCGATTTTATTGAATAACTAAGATGAGTTATCACATTGTACATGCATTGATGTTATTATATATCTTTTGACTAGTTGCAAGTCCTCGGGTATAGAATTCGGAGTTTCGGGCGCAATTGTGGTCCGAGGGGTAGATTCGACACGAGGTGAGTCTCCTTTCTAACCTTGTAAGAGGGAATCGTCCCCATAGGTGATGCACATGCTATGTTTGACTTGTTTGGGGGCTACGTACGCGCTAAGTGACGAGAGTCCATATGTAGCGGCTATTATTATTATGTTCGGATAGTTAGGCCCACATCATGCATGTATGTTTCCTTGCAATGCCTTAAATATGTTTCTTTCTTTCGTTGAAATGCTCTTATGATTTATTGTAATGCTATATTTCCTACGAAATTATGTTTTTGCATCATGTTGTTCTTCTGAGGTCCATTGAAATGAAATTGTGAAATATAAGGGAGCGGGTCGTACGCCATGGCGGATTTGAAATAAAATTGTGAAATATAAGGGAGCGGGCCGTACGCCACGGCGGATTCGAAATGAAATTGTGAAATATAAGGGAGCGGTCCATACGCCACGCCGGATTTGAAATGAAATTGTGAAATATAAGGGAGCGGGCCGTACGCCACGGCGGATTTGAAATGAAATTGTGAAATATAAGGGAGCGGGCTGTACGCCACAGCGGATTTAAAATGAAATTGTGAAATATACGGGAGCGGGTCGTACGCCACGGTGGATTCAAAATGAAATTGTGAAATATAAGGGAGCGGGTCGTACGCCACGGCGGATTCAAAGAATTTGTGATTTTTGTTTCATTTGGTGGTCTTACTCTTGAAAGTGCTTTATTGTTTAAGTTCAGTAACTGTTTGGATTTCTCTGCTTTTAGTATATGTACTTGTTGCTTATTTCCCTGACATGTTACTACTGCTGGACCCTAGTGAGTATCGAGTCGACCTCTCGTCACTACTTCTTCGAGTTTAGGCGGGATACTCACTGGGTACATATATATTTAATATGTACTCATGCTGCACTTTCTTTTCTTTTCTGTACGTGATTGTACAGGTCCGAAGGCTGGCACGTCTGACTATCAGGTCGGCGCTAGATATTGATACCGTGGTCATACTTCTCGGTGAGCTGCTTTCTCGGCGACTTCCTAGCAGCACCCTGGAGCTCTTTTGTTACATTTCTCCGCTCATTTCATTCAGACGGAGACTCTGTATATATTGTAGTCATTGTATATTCAGTAGTTGCCCATGACACTCGTGACACTAGTTCCTGGCACACACGCGTAGTGTATATTTATATTTTGGGGTTTTGGGATGTATATCTATGTGTGCATTTTATTTCAGCTTGTATCTACTAGGATTTCATTTCCGCTCAAGGCTAGTATCATGTTTGTCGTTATAAATTGGGAATCTTTGACTGTTTAACTAGATGGGGAAGGTATCACTTGGTGTAATTATTGTTGGCTTGCCTAACCCCGTCGTTGGGCGCCATCACGACTCGGATTGGGATTCTGGGTCGTGACAGTTAGGTTGTCATTTGGCCAAGATTTCAATTTACTTATGCAAAATTAGATCTGGAATCATCCAGTTTCTGCTACTGTTTTACTCGAATTCGCTGTTGAGCTCCAGTTAGTAGATCTCTGACCTTTATTTGGCTATTTCAAGATGTATTGCTTCGAAACTAGTTGCGGTTGTTTACTGCTGTTGAGCTGAGATTCAATCCGTGGCTTTGTTCTTTGCTTTTATTTGGATTTGCTAAGTTTATCTCTTGCTTTAGAGGTATATATCTCAGTTTTACATATTGTAATAGCTGTGATTATATGATTAAATGTCATGGTATTATAAAATATGTTGCAATCTGTCAATGTTGTGTAAACTGAACTGGGTTTGTGTAAACTGATTTGAGGTTTTGAATACTGTTCATGTTTGTTTAGAAAAATGCTTTAAATATTCATGATTTATTATTTTCCTCTTTTGTTTGATAGTTGAAATGCAAAGATACAGAAGGGTGGGTGTTTGACAATTACTTTGTAATAGAGGAGCTGCTTATAGTTTGTCAATAAAGGGACATGAATTTATTATATACATGTGTGAGTAGTGTAAGACTTGAGCCATTTTGAAGTCACCTGAAGAAACATCAAACTCCGTGGCAAATGAATTAGTAATAGGCGTAGACCATCATTTCGAATGCAATAAGCTTAATTATTTCAATAAACTCATGTCTACAATTTATTTGCCTCGAACAATTATAAACCTGAGAAAACTAAACAACTTCTGAACATTGTAGTTTGCTTTAGGAGCAATTAATAAATAATAAATCATTGTGACTATAGATACGGTTCCCGTGACATACTTATAATGCCATTACATAGTTACAATGCCATTAAAATCAAAGTATACGTCTGCGTAACTTTGAATAAAGAATAACGTTTCTAAGTAATAAATACTTTTTTTTTTAAAAATTGTGTATACGTTTACGTAACACAAATAAAGATTAAAATGAACACTCGTAGTGACACCTTTAGGAATGGATTTCTAAAATTATTGGGATTGCGTACACGCCCGCGTGACGTGGTTCCGGTCTTTTTTTTACAATAAAACAAAAATACGTGTTCGCGCAACTTTGACTATTTTTCTTAAGTAATTTTAGTGTTGTGAATTATGTACACGTCCGTGTGACATGATTTTGACACGTCCAAGTTCCACGGGTTTACGCATACGTAATCCGCCTCAATATAACTCTTTGAATACAAGTGAATAATAAAAGCGGTAAAAATATAAATGCATATAGGTATAAAAGCAGTAATTAAACAATTTAGGCCAAGTTTAATCATTAAGCGACCGTGCTAGAACCACGAAACTCGGGAGTGCCTAACACCTTCTCCCGGGTTAACAAAATTACATACCCGAATTTCTGGTTCGCAGACAATTCAAACAGAGTCAAAATTCCTCGATTTGGGATTATAAATAAATAAATGGTGTCCCGAAACACCGTAAAAAATCCGGGTGGCGACTCTAAATAAAATAAATCCCAAAATCGAATAATGTCACTTAAAGTGGAAAAACTCCCTTATCCCACATTACCGGTGAAAAAGGAGGTGTGACAGCTCTGGCGTCTCTGCTGGGGATCGAACCCAGAATCTCTGGTTCAGGGTTCAAGAATTCGAGCTTGTTAAAGTGATTTTACTTGGCTTTATTAATTATGATATTACTGTATTTTGTGTGCTCAATGTGCTAAATGTTATTTATTTACCGCTTTGATATTTATTTGAACTGTATTTAAACTGTCTTCTTACGCCTCCCTTCTGAGTCTTCTAAAAATTGGTGCACACGTTCGCGTGGCCCGCCTTTCTGTTAGAGATCATACCAAGTATGAAATACGGGGATGGACTAGCCACTAGGTCGGATAACCTTTCGTGCTACCGGTACGTCGCTCCCACGCCGACTCGAGTTGTCCGCTCGGGTAGCCAAGATCTAGAACAAAACCCCCAGGTTTAAACCTAGAATGACAAAACATCATACCGGATCTCTAGTCGGAACGATTATTTGCATCACGTGCATTTTGACTTAGGGGACTCAACACAGGAGTTGGGTCCGTCAAGGACAGGTGTACCCAAAATAAAAGACCATCGTGATGCATCTTACCCGCTATGTGTACATTTATTTATTTCGGTTTGTTTGTTGATCGGCTAAGGAAAGAAAATCAATAGAAAAATCAAGAGTGAGGTATGATAGAAAACTCGTCCGGTTATGAAAACCCCGATATTTGGAAAATACCTCGAAACTTTGTCAAAATTTTAAAAAAAAAAAGAGAGAGAGAGACAATGTATGTAAAAAAAGAAGAAGTCAATATCATATTTTCCCGGTTATGTCAAAACTGGCAGAACTACGCGGGCCTGATTCTCACCGGATGTGAGATACGTAGGCAATCATCATCGGTTTCGGCCCCTATTTTTACAAAAATCCAAAAATATTTTTCTTTAGCTCCTTCGTTAGAAGTCTTTTTATAGAAAATCTCAAATAAAGTAATAAGAAGTTTTTAAAACCCAAAAAAATATTTTTCTTCTTAGAAATCTTTCATTAATAAAGAAAGAAGACAAATCAAATCAAATCAAAATCCCAAAAAATATTTTCTACCTTTTATTTTTCACAATTTTCAAAAAAAAAATCGAAAAAGAAAAAAAATAGTTTCCTTTACTTCCTTCTATGGAAAGTCTTTCTTTGAGACCCCAATTCTCAAAAATATATAAAAAAAAAAAGACTTTTTTTAATTATTTCTTTAGAAGTCTTTCTTTAGAAACTATCGAATAAAAATAATTAACCAAAAATATTTTCTTTCATTTTAGAAGTCTTTCTTTTAAAAAGAAAATCAAATAAAAATTCAAAAAATATTTTCTACTTTTTTAGAAGTCTTCTTTCCCAACCACATAAAAAAAACATCATGAAAAATCCAAAAAATATTTTCTTTCTTCTTTAGAAATCTTTCTTTCAAAAAGTTTTGAAAAACAAAAATACAAAAAAAAAAATCTAAAATCTAAAAAATATTTTTTTCATTCTTCTTTAGAAAATTGAAAAGAAAATTCAAGATTCAAAAATATTTTCTTTCTTCTTTAGAAATCTTTCTTTCAAAAAGTTTTGAAAAACAAAAATACAAAAAAAAAAATCTAAAATCTAAAAAATATTTTTTTCATTCTTCTTTAGAAAATTGAAAAGAAAATTCAAGATTCAAAAATATTTTCTTTAGAAGTATTTCTTTCATAAATTCAAAATAAAAGTCCAAAAATCCAAAAATACTTCCTTTCTTCTTTAGAAGTTCCAAAACAAAAAATCTTTCTTCTTTATAAGTCTTTCTTTCGGAAATTCAAAAAAAAAATCAAAAGAAAAAAAAGAAAAAAGAGAAAAAAAGAGTTAGGTAGGTTATTTACTTTATTCTCAATCTTCCCGAACTACGCAAGATCTGATTCATGCGGCGTCATGATACGTAGGCAATCCTCATCGGATTCGATCATAGGCAAAAAACAAAAAAGTTAAAAAAAGAAAAAAAAAGAGAAAAAAAAAGTGAAAAAAGGAGAGGAGAGAGAATTTAAAAAAAAGTGACAAAAATAACTGAGAAAAACAAAGAGCGAAAAAAATGAGAGAAAGGAAGAAAAAAAAGAGTGATTATTCTAACATGCTTGTTTTCTTGAAATAAAAGCCAATAAAAAGTGGTTGGTTTGTTGGTTTGCAATGGAACAAGCACCACTATCGTTGATCCAAAGTCATGAAAACGCAAGTAGGTGCATTGGCAGTGAAAATTAAAAATGGAGGCAAATGTGGGGTTGACTTTACCAGATTTGAGCAATAGAATATGGCCTGCTCGGGATGATTTGATGATAGGGAGACACGAGAAGTCGTCCAAGTTCATTGACAAATTAGTTACCGTGAAAATTTTCATGTTGTCAATCCTGAAATCTGACAGTCAATATGGGGAACAATTTGATCAAAAGTCAAAATTTGAGTGTTGAATCCATAACAATAAAAATGGTTGAATGCCTTAGTAGTGATGATGTGCAACTTGTGGCTAAGATGTCGCTTAGCAACTGGAAAGTCACTCTTCTTTTAGTCATGGTAGCTTATTTTGTCGTCTTTTCTTCTACTTTTTGTGCCATCGGACCTTTCTATCCTTTATTCAAAAAAAAAAAGCAAAGCAAAAAAAAAAAAGTCACTCGTTTTGTGTCCATTTTGTGCATAGTTCTTTTCACGCTAGTTCTAGTGACATGACATGCATGCGGAAATTTTGGCCAGATCTTAGAAAATTGATTTAAGCTTGAATAAGATAAGTGAGAAAGAGACACTTTTGTAAATGAATAGAGACATGAAACATTTGGAAAATAAGCATGAACCAAGTTTATATGGAACCAAAGTAGTCATGCGCATGGAAATTAAGGATCTCTACCTTTTGAATCATAAGAAGATCGGGCTTAGGGATGATCGGACGAATTGAAGTCTGTTTAGCACTAATAGATAGAAAGTGTTTTAAAAAAAGAAAAAGGTGTATTCAAGACAACTCGAAATGAATAAGTTTAGTGGCAAACTGCATCTTCTACATCAAGACAAAATCCAAGAAAAAGTCACACAAATTGACAAGGGTCATTCACTGCGAGAAAAGTATTGCTCATACAGCTTTACACTGAAAAAGACCCAGAAAGCAACATGTCCATCAATGTTGTGATTTTGAAGGGTTTACATTATTGGCATTCTCGAGGCTAGGAGGCCCTTTTTCTGCTATCCAAATACTTTATACCCTTTGTTACCCCTTTTGAGCATGTGTTATTTTCTTTGACCACCCTCTTTTGGAATCAAGTTTAGAGTCAAGAATAAAAAAACAATAAAAAAAATGAAAAGAAAAGTCAATGCACCAAGAGTACAAACTGGGGCAAATCTTAGATAGTTCAAGTGAAAAAAAAAACAAGAAAAAAATAACAGCCAAAGTCCATGCCCTCATAAAATAAAAGCTTGGGCAATTTGTTTTGAAAAAAAAAAGTTGGAAAGAAAGAAAAATGAAAAAAAAGGAAAGACAAAGAAAAGAAAGAAAGAAAAAAAAATATAGTTAGGTCAGATGTTTGAACTACGTTAGACTTGATTCCTTTAAAAAAAGGATACGTAGGCAGCCTTACACGGTTCAGTCCAACCAAATAAGAGTTAAAAAAAAGGTCCAAAAAAAAATCCCCAGTAGCTAAAACTGGGGCAAAAATTTTATTTCACTTTAAAAAGAGTCGATTCCAAGAGTTGTAAGTTTATAACTCCTTATTCTGAGTCTACTTTAAGCCTTCTTGCCAACCCTCCTTTCCAACCCTATCCAAAAGCCTTCCAAATAAAGACCTCTTGATATGCCTTGAAGAATGTCAAGAGAAGCATGCAATGAGCAACGGTTGTTACGCGACATAAAACACTGTTAGTGGCTCACGCAAGAAAGCATGAAATGAGCAACAGTTTCCACACGACATAGAACACTGTCAAGTTGCTCACAAAAGACAAAGAAAAAGAAAAAGAAAAGAAAAAATGAGAGTCTTACTAGTGAAAACCCTCACGGGCACTGTAAGGCGATGGTAAGTAGAGATAAATAAATGAGAGAGACTTGTTGGTGAAAACCCCTCGTGGCACCACTAGTCGAAAGTGAGTCGCGAAATTGATGCAAAGGATTTGGCACGAACAAGCCCGACTTCAAAGTCATAAGAATGATAAAATGAAAGATTTAGTCAGTTTGATAGATCGGCCATTAAGTCCAAAATGCATGTCATGATCATTAAGGCTAGTTACCGCAAAATAAAAAAAATAAAAAACTCTTCCTTCTGTGCTTCCGACAGGGGCATTGCTTGTTAATACTTGTTTCTTTGCATCATTGTGTCATTCACTCTGAGTCAGTCCTTGTAAAAACAAGCAAAAAATGATTTCAAAATCTGCTACCAGCTTTTCAGTTGCACAAAGCAAATTTGGCCAGCAAATTCAGTTGTTACAGTCAACATGCCTCGAGGGTTCATGAAAATAGTTTCCCCCAAAAAAAAAAAGACTCCTCTCAGCCTACATGGCACAAGCAAAGTTTACTAGTGATTCCATCTGACAGACAAATTGTTCCAAGAAAGCAAGAAGCCATTCAAGATGTGAGAAAATGTCTTCTAAGCAAAAATCTCCAGTTGGGATAAGGTTGATTGAGCCACAAATACAAATGGTACCGGGTGTGAAATAATCAGGGTTGATGCAGAGCAAAAGTCTTTTGAAACCGACTCAAGCTGATCCGAGCAAAATTCAAGCTGCTCAGGACTCAAGGCCACAAACCGACCACCACTCTCAAAACTGACAAAATTTTCTTTGTTTGAAACAGGAACAAAGCAGTGCAAGGAAGGTGGTTAAAAAAAAACACAAAAAAAGGGGGAAGAACCGGCAAAGGTAAGTTTCTCAAATCTTTGCCTTTATCTGTATGCATGAAATGTTGCCATTGCTCTTCACATGTTTCCTCCTAGGATAAAAAGTCCTAGTCTGGTGAATTTTTCCCCCAATAATAATCTTAGTTTGATGAATATTTCTCCTAAGATAGAACCTAGTCTGATGAGTTTTCTCCTAGGATAAAAATTTTAGTCTAATGAATCTTTCGCCTAAGATAATAAAAAATGGACCTAGTCTGATGAATTTTCTCCTAGGATCGAAATCTTAGTCCGATGAATCTTTCTCCTAAGATAGAAGACCTAGTTTGATGAACTTTCTCCTAGGATAGAAATCTTAGTCTGATGAATCTTTCTCCTAAGATAACAAAAAAAAAGACCTAGTCTGATGAATCTTTCTCCTAGGATCGAAATCTTAGTCCGATGAATCTTTCTCCTAAGATAGAAGACCAAGTCTGATGAACTTTCTCCTAGGATCGAAATCTTAGTCTGATGAATATTTCTTCTAAGATAACAAAAAAGGGACCTAGTTTGATGAATTTTCTCCTAGGATCGAAATCTTAGTCTGATGAATCTTTCTCCTAAGAAAAAAAAAAAGACCTAGTTTGATGGATTTTCTCCTAGGATTGAAATCTTAGTCCGATGAATCTTTCTCCTGAGATAGAAACCTAGTCTGATGAACTTTCTCCTAGGACAACAATCTTAGTCTGATGATTTTTCTCCTGAGATAAAAAATAGCCTATTCTGATGAATTTTCTCCTCGGATAGACGTCTTAGTCTGATGAATCTTTCTCCTAAGATAAGAAAACCTAGTCTGATGAATCTTTCTCCTAGGATCGAAATCTTAGTCTGACAAATCTTTCTCCTAAGATAGAAGACCTAGTCTGTTGAATTTTCTCCTAGGATCAAAATCTTAGTCTGGTGAATCTTTCTCCTAAGATAACCAAAAAAATAAAAAAGACCTAGTCTGATGAATCTTTCTCCTATGATTGAAATCTTAGTCCGATGAATCTTTCTCCTAAGATAGACGACCTAGTCTGATGAACTTTCTCCTAGGATCAAAATCTTAGTCTGATGAATTTTTCTCCTAAGATAATAATAAAAATAACTAGTCTGATGAATTTTCTCCTAGGATTAAAATCTTAGTCTGATGAATCTTTCTCCTAAGATAAGAAAACCTAGTCTAATGAATTTTCTCCTAGGATAATTTTTTTTTTTAAAAATAATTTTTTGTTTAAAAAAAAAAAGTTTGTTCATGCCTCAGAAAATAAGCGTTGGGGCAATTTGTTTAAAAGAATGAATTTATCATTAAAACAAATCCTTCTTGGTTCGTTTTAGCATAGGGTATACACTCCCTAGTGGATGCTTTTCCAACATAGGGTCTCTAATCCCTAGTTGATGATTTTCCAACATAGGGACTCCACTCCCTAGTTGATGCCGGCATAACCCAATGAATCTCATTTCCAGACACCGGCATAACCCGGTGATCTTTTCTTGACGACAGCATAACCTGTCAATTCTCTTCCAACATAGGGTCTCCAACCCCTAGTGATTTTACCTTTGGGCATAGGGTATTCACTCCCTAGTCTACAATAACTCCGGGTGCACTGTTCCCGGCTTTTCACCGCTTTCAATAATAAAGTAGTATAGATTTCCTTACAATAACTCACGATATTTTCCTAGTGAAAACTGGGGCAGAAAATTTCGTTCGTTTGCTTTTTGATTTTGTGCAGATTGCACTTTTAGGACAATGGATTCGAGACGACAAAAAGAAAAGACGTCTCAATTCAGAATAAAAGAAAAGAAGAAAAAGAAAAGAGTTGAACCCCAAAGTGCATAAGCGGGAAAGACGTGGACTATTCAGGACAAGATTGAAATCATCCGTTCTGTATATCCTGCCTTGATCCGAAAATCTGAAGAAGATTTAACCAACACCTACAACGAACAAGCATCAAGATTTAGATCGGAGTCGGTACAAAGAAGCAGCCAAGACTCAAAATCAAGCTTCAGAAGACTCATAGATAGGAATCTTGTAACTCGTAGTTGATAGGTTTAGTTTAGTCTTTTGAATTTTGATTTTGGTGTAATAAGGAGCTCAGTAAGCAGTAAGCAGCAGCAACAGCAGTGAAATCACAGCTTCCCGGTAGTCCCAGCTACCAAAACTTCCAGAACTACACTGACTTGATTCCTTTATAGCCAAGGATATGTAGGCAACCTCCGAAGCAAGGTTCGGTCAAATTATTTCAAAATGCTTCCAAATAGAGTACCAAACGGGCAAAAATTGCTCGTGGTTGCTCACTTTATCTTTGCCCGAAAACTCTTCGTCTTCTCGAGCAAAGAGGGGCAGTTGTGAACACCCAATATTTGTCCCGCGTGGAAATTACTCCTAAAAATAATCAAAAAATAACTTTTAATGAATTTTAGGAACTTTTCTTTATTTAGTTGCATTTCATGCATGTTTAATATTTTAAAATCATAGAAAAATCATAAAATTGTCACATATTTTCATTTCATGTAATCTCAAGTTTAATTCGCATTTTTAGAAATTAATTACTCTTAATTGATAGATTAATATATAAAAATCACAAAAATATTTATTAGCATTAATCAATTAGTTAATTAATTAGTTAAAGTGCTAATTAATCTTTCTGCAAAATAAATTCAACTCGTAGTAGGGTGACCGTTTTTTGAAAGAACAATTTGGCCTTTTATTTCAAATTGAGCCAATTTTAGGGCCCAAAATCCTAGGCCCAACCAAATACCCCTCTTTAAAAACCCCACTTTCCTAAAACCTAGACCTAATTTTTAGACCTTCCCCTAAGACAAAAATAAAAGGTTGCACACCCATCGATCTTCATCTTCTCAAAAAAAAAACATCCCCTACGCCGTTCCACTCCCCTCTCTTCTTCTTCTCCGTTCCTCATCCTCCTCACCATACACACAAAAAAACAGGGCAGCCCCGAGAACGACATCTCCATTTCCTGAAAATTAGCAAACGCAGACACTCAAAAACAAGAAAAAGAGAACAAAATCTTAGAGAATCGCCTCCCCCCCCCCTCGTTTCGTTCTCGTCGGATTCTATCTCGCCGGTGAGCTGACCGAAATTCGACGCCACTGCTGCTGTCACAGTGACGAAAATAGATCAAATTTATAAAAATGCCCAAATTAGCTGAAAATCGGTAGAATTTTGGGGTATGTTTGAACGATGTTGATGAATTGCTGTAGCGTAATGTTTGTTAGGCTGTCATTTGGCCAAGATTTCAGTTTACTTATGCAAAATTAGATCTGGAATCATCCAGTTTCTGCTACTGTTTTACTCGGATTCGCTGTTGAGCTCCAGTTAGTAGATCTCTCACCTTTATTTGGCTATTTCAAGATGTATTGCTTCGAAACTAGTTGCGGTTGTTTACTGCTGTTGAGCTGAGATTCAATCCGTGGCTTTGTTCTTAGCTTTTATTTGGGTTTGCTAAGTTTATCTCTTGCTTTAGAGGTATGTATCTCAGTTTTACATATTGTAATTGTATTGGTAAAAAATATATAGCCTTACACGTGTACAGATTTTGGATGACTCAGCCAACCAGGTGGACCAATCAAAATATCACACGCGGACGCGGGATAAAGAGATACGGTCGATACAAGGAATCAGCCACGGAAAGATCACCAAAGAAGAAAAGGCACGGTCACAACAAATCCGGACGCAATAATAGGCCGATTCGAAGATCAGCAATCAATGTCTCGTACGTTATGCAACTCCTAAAATAACAGTTACTATTCATCTCTGTAACGCCTCATACATGCAATAATTAAGCATTTAATAGGCTTCATGACAGAAATACAAACGTTGTACTAGGAGACCATCCCTATAAAAGGAATGTTAATGTAACAAACGAGGGGATCGGATTTTTGGGAAATAAAATCCACTTTTATTCTTTCGCTCTCAATTATCGATATTTACTCTTTATTTGGTTGATTTGATTATCAGTAACCCGAGTTTTTCTTAAATTAATCTTTAGTGAAAAGATTTCATTTTTTGGTTAAACAAATTGGTTCCGTTACCCCAGCTAAAGGTCAGGACATAGTAGGACCTCTTCCCCCAGCTAAAGGTCAGGTACGGTTTCTACTTGTACTTACTGATTATTTTACAAAATGGGTAGAAGCAGAAGCATTCAAACAGGTACGGTAAAAAGAGGTTAAGAGTTTCTTATGGAGAAATATAATATGCCGGTTTGGAATTCCAAAGGAGATCGTGTGTGACAATGGCCCACAATTTATAGGCTCTCAAATCACAGAATTCTTCAACGGCTGGAAAATCAAACGGATTACATCAACACCGTATCATCCCATAGCTAATGGACAAGCAGAATCCACGAAAAAAATCATCATCAATAATATAAAGAAACGGTTAGACAGAGCCAAAGGAAATTGGCCCGACGAATTACCAGCGGTACTATGGGTATACAGGACTACATCAAAAACAGCTACGGGAGAAAGTTCGTTCGCACTTGTCTATGGCTCTGAAACATTAATACCTGTGGAAATCGGCGAACCAAGTCTTAGATTAACGATAGCTAAGGCACAAATGAATGATGTCAAACTTCAAACTAATCTAGACCTACTCGAATCACGAAGAGATGCGGCCTTAATACGGATGGCAGCTCAAAAACAAATCATAGAACGATACTACAACCGCAAAACTAACCTCAGGTATTTCAAAATTGGGGATTTTGTACTCAAAAAAGTCTTCCAGTCAACAAAGGAAGCAGGAGCTGGTAAACTAAATCCAAATTGGGAAGGCCCTTATAAGGTCTGAGGCATAGCAGGAAAAGGCGCGTACGAGTTGGAAGCCGTGGACGGCAGGATTCTACCAACGAGCTGGAACGCCATCCACCTGAAGAAGTACTACTTATAAGGAAAAGAAGTAACCCCGGTCAGGTATCGCATGATCGATTTTATCTTTGAATATTTAAAATTTACTAACTTTTTTA
>ML289074.1:0-12350 GCA_005239495.1 Nicotiana undulata
ATCTATATGGTGTTTATACACACCCTTCCTCCTCCAAAACTCCACAAAACAGTAGTAAAACACACAACCCAACAGCAACACAAAATAGTCCGCTACAAGTCAAATAACTCGAACTCACGGCTTCCGATCACCGTCCCATGAGTTCTAACTATTAGGAAACACATTTATAAACCTTCCTTGATATTTAAAAACTTAAATAAATATATTAGACGTTTCTTAACTATGAAGTAACTTCCAAAAAGCTAACTACAACGAAAAAGAAGAGGCGGTATAATGACACTTACGTCGTAGGGATCGTTTGGATGTTATTGCTTCTCGATTTTATGCCCGGGATGATATTATTATTTGAAACCCTAGAAGATAGCTTGAGGTTATGTCTATGGGTGTTCTATGGTCGTTTTATGCTGAATAATGAAGAGAAATCCGAACTAATGTTTATATATATCAAGTTTGGAAAAGTCAAAGAGGTGCTAGCTTGGCACCCTAGGATTGGTCCATCTTCCGACGCTTATATCTTTTTATCCTGATGTCGTATGAACGAATGATTAAGAGAGCTGGAAACTAAATTCCAAGACTTTCAATTTGGTATATAATATGTGCCAATAAGACCTCATATAATACATGAAATGTATTGCTCAAAAAGCTTTAGTGATTTACCTACTTGTCACTTATGATGTCTGCGCAGTCTCGCGAAATTGCAAATATCTCTCTACCTATGTCGTATCGATGAACGGTTTAATGCGTTGGAAACTGAACTCATATATATTCAGTTTGGTAGGTAGATCATCCCCTAATTCCAAGTATATCGGGAGAAAATCTCAGTTACATTTGATCTAATATTAAGCACATTATGAGTGTAACTTGTGAAGACCTTTGCCAACTTTTGTTCCACCACTTGCTTAAATTCAAAACATAGAACACAACTATCATACGATAAACATTAACTCATAGCATAACCTACTTATCATGTAATAAACCATAGTCTCACCCTAAAGTACATGTTATAACATTCCAAACTCGTCGACTTTCGACGAAACTTATTTTCTTCAATATGTTTAGCTTCTAAGCTTTCCAACCCTCTTGGTACTCGTTATTCATGATCTTAAATATTTGTAACCTCCAACATAACATGATTAACTTACTTTATATTCCATCAAATAGAATCTTATTTCTGAGCTTACATCAATTGACTTACGATGTACTCTCACGTGCGAAAACATGAGGTGTAACATGGAGACTTCCTAAAGAATAAAAGATATGTTTACTTACTTCTTGATTATTGAACCTTCAGTTGCTTCATATATTTCATGTTTAATTATATTATCGGCATTTTTATGATAGCCCATAGTGAGTGTCGGAGTCGACCCATCGTCACTACTTCTTCGAGGTTAGACGAGATACTTACTAGGTATGTGTTGATTTACGTACTCATACTACACTTGCTGCACGTTTTATGTAGGTGCATTTATGTTTAGCGGCCTTGTGAGAGCAGAGGCGTGTATGCATACAAAGACTTAGGTGAGCTGCACTCCATATCACGACCCGCAGCCAGCAGAGTTTGCTTCAGAGTATTTATATTTTCTTTCATGTCCAACTTTGTATTTCGGACAGACGTTGTATTTTATTTTATTTCCTAGTTGATACACATGCACTTGTAACACCGGGTTTTGGGGCGATTATGGGTTTCCCTATAATTAAAATTTTAAAATATTACTATTTACTCTGTAAATTCTATTTTTATTGCTTAACTAAAGGAAAACATAATTTCTAAAATATTAAAAATGAGAATAAAATTAAGTATTTGGTGTTGGCTTGCCTGACAGTGGTGTCCGGCGCCATCACGACCTTTAATGGATTTTGGGTCGTGACAACATGGTATCAGAGCACTAGGTTCACTTAAGGTCTCACGAGCCATGAGCAAGTCTAGTAGAGTCTTGCGGATCGGTATGGAGACGTCTGTACTTATCTTCGAGAGGATATAGGGTTGTTAGGAGCACTTTCCTTCTTGATTCTTCATCGTGCGATTTGATTCCTTTGAGGCTTATGGATTTGTCCCTTCCCTATTCAATATTATGCGACGTGAAGTGCTTATTATAAATCGATAATTGAGGAATTGTAATGGTACCGGAGAGGTGGTGTAGGATTTTTGTACCTGCGTATTCTGATTGAGCTATTATCGTTGCCTTGCGGAAGGCCGTCCTGTCGTTTCAGCTCAGTATTAGTATTACCTAATGTTTTGAGATTTGGCATTGATTGTTATGAGGATTCGTGCGTTGTTGTCGCTCAGTGTTGCTGCAACGGTAGGATGCTTACTGTAATGAACCGACAGGTCATTTAGAGTTTTAGAACCTAATCTGTGTTTCAAAGCCTCCAATAGCTTCTTTAAGCCTTCCTCAATTTACGTGCGCAGTTCGGGTATTTTTTCGGAAGGCATTTATGTTATAAAATATGAAATTTTGCCTTAAAAATTTATTTGAGTTGACTTCCGTCAACTTTTTAAGCAGACGGACCCGTATTTGTGTTTTGACGGTCTCCGTATCGTGATTTGGGACGTGGGCGTATGCTCGAAATCGAATTAGGAGGTCTCTAGGTTGAGTTATTGATTTTTGTTGAAAATTGAAGGTTTAATAATTTTAAAGAATTGACTGATGTTTGAATTTGTTAATACCGGGTCCGTATTTTAGTTCCGGAACCCAGTATAGTTCCATCACTATATTTTTGACTTGTCTATAAAATTTGGTGAGAAACGGAGTTGGTTTGACGTGATTCGGATATTCGGTTGTTAAAATAGAAGTTTTAAAATTTTCTTGAAATTTGCATTTGGTTTGGTGTCCGATTCGTAGTTCTAAGCATTATTTTGGCGTTCTGATCATGCGAGCAAGTCCGTATGATATTTTTTGACTCGTTTTCATGTTTGGTTTGGAGCCCCGAGGGCTCGGGTGAGTTTCAGATAGTCCACGAACCTTTTGAACTTAGGAAGTTTTCTGGTTTTTTTCACTTCTGATAGTTCCTGATGCATTGTGCTTCGCGATCGCTAAAGGGATCTGGGCTGGGGAAGGAATTTAATCTACACGAACGCGAAACCATAGTCGCGAACGAGGAGCACTAGGCTCAACGCGATCGTAGCCGGTCACACGCGAACACATAGTTTAGTGGTGGGGGCTAGGAATTTGAGGTGAGTGTGTGCGAACGCGTGTCGGGACTCGCGAACACGGAGGTTAGGTGGGATATACCTTCGCGAACGCGTGGAGTCACCCACAATCGCGTAAGCCAAACATGCTCTGCTTTTCGCGAACGCGATGAGCAGCTGACGTTGGTGATTAAAAAGTCCCATAAACGGGATTTTTCTCATTCTTTCAAAATTTCAAAACTAGAAAACACTAGAGGCGATTTTCCTAAGAATTCTTCTTCCCCGATTCGGTACTAAGTGATTCTAACCAATTTTCTTTCAATCTGTCATTACATTTCATAAGATTTCAACATAAAATCTAGTACTTTCATGGTGGAAATTGGGGGTTTGGGTAGAATTAGAGATTTTTGTAAAATTTGAATTTAGAACTCAAATTGAGGTCGGATTCCGAAATAAATTGCATAATCGGGCTCGGGGGTGAATGGGTAAATGGATTTTGGTTCGAACCTCGGGTTTTGACCAAGCGGGCTTAAGGTTGATTTTTGACTTTTTGGGGGAAAGTTTGGAAATTCTAAATTGATGCATTGTAATTGATTCCTTTAGCAATATTTGATATTATTGAGTCAATTGTGGTTAGATATGAGTGGTTTGGAGGCAGATTCTAAGGGAAAGGCCCCGGTAGAGCTTTGAATTGGTCTTTGGAGCGAGGTAAGTGCCGTGGTTAACTTTTACTTGAGGGATTAGGACTTGTTTGCCTATTTTCTACATGTTTAGATGTTTGGTTCAACGTGTGTGTGAGGTGACGAGTACTTATGCATTGTTGTTGGGTCAAAGCATGCAGTGGAACTTGTTTTGTTGCAATTTATTTCCTTTTTTATCATGATATCCATGCTTAGTCTAGTTAATTATTAAATTGATCGTTCTTTTTGCATTTATGAGCTATTTGAGTATTGTTTTTCTGAAGTTGAGATTGGTATTGTGGGAAACATTGTTGATGTGAAGCATGTTCTTGCTTATTCGGTCTCCCTTTTGTTTATGCTCACTGTTATATGGTAAGGGAGAGTATTAATGCACAAAGGGTGATGATGTTCCCTATCTATTGATTATGATGAAAGTGAGAATAAAAGCACGAAAGGTGATGCCGTGCAGTTATTATTGTTTCACAGGGATGTTGAGAGTAAAAGCACGAAGGGTGATGTCGTGCCGATATTATTGTTTCATAGTGAGGTTGCGAGTAAAAGTTGATGTTGTGTAGTTTTGTTCATTATGTTTTATTTATTTGCTGGTTAAAGTCTTATTGATTGTTTCTTGTCATCATTCCTGTAGTATTTATCTCATCTTGCACCCCCTTTTCGCACTTCCCCTCCCATAATCACATGTTTCGCTTTAACTTGTTATTGTGTTGTTATCTGCACATGTTTATTTTTACGTGGGTGTCTTGTCATATCCTCACTACTTCGTTGAGGTTAGGCTCGACACTTACGGAGTACGTTGGGTTGGTTGTACTCATACTACACTCTGCACTTCTTGTGCATATTTTGGTATTGGTCCCAACTATGTGTGAGGAGTTTCAGCTTGGATTTGCGTTTGGAAACTCGAGGTAGTTCTGCTGGCATCCGCAGACCTTGAAGTCCCCTTCCATTTCCTCAAGTTTACTGTTCTTTTCGTTCAAGACAGTTGTATTTATTTCAAACCCCGTTTGTAGAAACTCCAGAAGCTCGTGAATTGTGACTCCAGATCCGGGTTGTACTTAGATATTAAAGATGTTTATGTTATTTCTCACTCAGTATTAATTTCAGTTCGGCTTAATTGTTTTTACTTATCGTAATTGATTAAAATTGTCTTAAAGACCCTCTAACGTTGGCTTGCCAAGCAAGTGAAATGTTAGGCGCCATCATTGTGTCGAAGGTGGGAATTCTGGGTCATGACAAGTTGGTATCAGAGCACTAGGTTGCCTAGGTCTCAGAAGTCACGAGCAGGCTTAATAGAGTCTGGAGGATCGGTACGGAGACGTCTGTAATTATCTTCTAGAGGTTATGAAGTTTAGGAACAAATCTCACTTTTATTCTTCTCTGTCATGCGATTTTATTCTATCATTATTGACTGAACTCTTCTATTCTTGTCCTTTCTTAGATGGCGAGAACATGTGATATGTCTTCAGCTGGACAGTAGCCGAAGCCCCCAGTGGCAGCTCCTACGAGGGGCAGAGGTCGAGGTCGAGGCCGCGCCAGAGGCAGAGGCAGGGCTCAGCCTAGAGATTGAGCACTAACACCAACAGTGAAGCCTCAGATGGATTTTAATGAGGAGGTTCCAGCTCAAACTATACCTGTTGGACCAGCTTAGGTCCCGGAGGGGTTTATCGCCACCCAAGTGCTTCAGGACGCTCTAGTTCGTTTGGTGGGCTTTATGGAGAGTGTGGCCCAGGCTGGTCATTTCCTATGGCACCATCCATCTCTCAGGCTGGGGGAGGAGAAGAGACTCCCGCTACTCACACTCTGGAGCAGATGGCTCCTCGATATCATACTCCAGCAGCCCCATCAGTTGGGGTAGTTCACCCAGTTGTTGCGGCACAGGACAGTGTTGGACCCGCCAAGTATTTTGAGGCATTATAGAGACTGGAAAAGTTTATTAAGTTCTTTCCAGTTCACTTTAGTGGTACACCTTTAGAGACCCACATGATTATCTTGACAACTGCCACAAGGTGTTGTGGAACATGGGTATAGTGGAGGCCAATGGGGTCAATTTTGTTGTATTTCAGATAACGGATTCCGCCAAGAAATGGTTAAGGGATTATGTGTTGACCAGACCAGCTGGGTCACCTGCTCTTACTTGGGACCATTTCTCTCAGCCCTTCCTAGAAACGTTCCTCCCGATCACATTAAAAGAGTATTACCGTCGGCAGTTCGAGCGTCTCCAGCAGGGCAGTATGACTTTTACTCAATACGAGACCCATTTTGTGGATCTATCCGGTCATGGTCTTCTTTTGCTTCCTACTGAGAGGGGTGAGGAGGTTTATAGATGGACTCGCTCACCCCATCAGGCTTCATATGGCCAAGGAGACTGGGGTGAGATATATTTTGAGGCGGCTTCCAATGTTGCACTGCGGATCGAGGTGGTTCTTGCACACGAAAGAGGGCAGGGGTCTGATAAGAGACCACGTCATGCGGTGGGTTCAGTGGTGCCTCGTCGGAGGCATAGGTATTTTGGCAGAGTCCTTCCTCCTAGGTCGTTTCATTCAGCACTCCAAGCATATCACGGTGCTTCAGGTGGTCGCGACCCTCATATGTCTCATCTCGATCAACTAGCCTAGAGTGCACCACCAGCTCCTATTACTGCACCTACGCTCCAATATTTTCAGGGTGGTTACTCAGGTCGACAGGGTCAGTTTCAGGGTTTTCCACTACATCAGCTGAGGTCTTGTTATACTTGTGGTGATCCGAGGCACATTTCAGGAATTTGCCCTCGGGTACTAGGCAGCTCACAACAGCAGGGTTCTCGTGCCATGGTTCCGGCACCGATTGCTACACCGCCTGTTTATCCAACCAGAGGCAGGGATCAGTGATGTGGGGCTATAATTCTATTGTTTCGTACATTATGTGCCTTTCAATTTACATGCTTTAATGATATATTACACTTTATTTGCGCGTAATGGAGTGAATTAGAGATGAAAGTAGAACAAAAAGGGATACTTATATGTTGAAAGTGTGCTCGAGAACAATGAAAAGGAGATACTTGGCGACGCCAGCCTTGAAGCTGGCATTAGGCTAACGAGGCCAGGCAAAATCCAGGTTGAAGCTGGCGTTAGGCTGGCAAGGCCAGGCAAAATCCAGGTTGAAGCTGGTATTAGCTTGGCGACGCCAGGCCTAGGGTGACGTCTAGTCCGAGTTTTGAAACTTTATTTCGTCTCCTGGTTTGACTGGGACTTGACCTACACGTTTAGGTCTTTTCCTACACATATAAATAGACCTAAAGATGCCACTTTTGAGGGGGAAGACACACGAGAAACATTGGGAAGCAAAGAGACTTCAGTTTTCTTCATCTTTTTCTAGTATTTTCAATTATTCAACACTTAAGAAAATTGTTTGCTATTATCATGAGTGGCTAAAAACCCATTGTTCTGGGGTTGTGATTTATCCATGAATATTGTTGTTTAAATTTAGCTTAATTTTGATTACAATTCACTAATATATGATTGTTTATTCAATTCTGTGATTAATTGCTTAATTGTCTGGCCAACAGTAAGGTTCTGTTTACTATGTATGCTATGCTTGGGAAAGGCGTGTATATATTAGAGAAGAATTGAAGAGAGCGCAATCTTAACTCTTGGGGGGGTGCGGATTTGTGGTTAGGATAAGAATATACCTAGTCACCGTGCTTAATTAAATATCGTAATCTTAATGCGTTCTTAATAGATTAGTTTCATAGGAATATAGGCGTTAATCTATTTTGAATAGGCGAGTAGTACTTCGGGAGAAGGCTATCAGAGAAATTATCGATTAATTAGAAACCACGAGTGAATTATATGAAAGGGAGAGTTAATTAGAACACAATATGAATGGTGAATCAATCACAACTCTGGAATATTTGTCTTTACTGGATACACAAAAATCAACTTGTTACTTGATAATTTAGTTATTACTTAGAATTATAGTTTAGTATAATCATGTTCTTGGAACACTTTCATATAAGGGCTCTATCCCCAAACAAAAATTGTTGTAGATTCTACAGGTGGAGGTTAAGTGTTGGAGAAATGTTTTGATGAAATATATGCATTATTGAACAAATTCTCCAAAAAGAATCCGGATTGGCAAGGAGAAATTGGCAGAAACAAAATACAAGAATCTGTAGGGGTTCTCAAATTAGACATCATCTCGGCATTATCAGCGCAGATTTCTACACTAACCAACCAAGTTAATTATATGACCATGTTTATTAACAAGCAACAAGCTCAACCTGTGCAACAAGTTCAAATATTTTGTGAAGTATGTGGAGAAGGTCACATGAGCAATATATGCCCAGCAAATCCAGAGTCTGTATATTTTGTGGGTAATGCAATTCGAGGCCAGACAAATCAGTATGGGGACACTTATAATCCCAACTGGAGGAACCACCCAAACTTTTCTTGGGGTGAAAACCAAGGTACTCAGAATCAATATCGGCCTCAAGCTCCACAACAACATTATAGACCACCTCAGGCTGAACAACAAGCGAGTCCAACAAGTCACCTTGAGGAAATGATGAAAAAGTTGATGGCTGAACAACAAGCCCTCACTCATAAATTGATGGCTGATCAACAAGCCCAAGCCGCAACAATGAGAAATTTGGAGCACCAAGTGGCTCAACTTGCCAATGCACAAAATACCAGACCAGCTGGAGATCTTTCTAATGATACTGAGACTAATCCTAAAGCTCAAGTCAATGCAGTTACCTTGAGAAATGGAAGAGTATTAGAAAAGTTCCAAAGAAAAAGAAGTATACAGCTCGTCCTGAAGGAGAATTAGTTCCCAAGCCAGTTGAGGAGATTGAGAAAGAGAACAAAGGATCAGAGCCAGTAATTGTGACAAGGCCACCACCTCCATTTCCACAAAGACTGCAGAAGCAAAGAGATGATGCTAAATATAAGAAATTCTTAGATATTTTGACCCAAGTGCGTGTGAATTTGCCTTTGGTGGAAATTTTGCAGGAAGTGCCTAAGTATGCAAGGTATCTCAGAGATATTGTGGCAAACAAACGAAGACATACAGAGTTCGAAACGGTTTCACTTACTGAAGAGTGTAGTGCTAGAGTTCAGAGTAAACTCCCTCCTATGTTGAAGGATCCTGGGTGTTTCACAATTCCTCTGTCTCTTGGAAAACAAGAAGTTAGTAGAGCCCTGTGTGATTTAGGGGCTAGTATAAATTTGAGGCCATCCTCTTTGTTCAAGCAACTCGGATTATGGGTGCTTAGACCTACTACAATCACTTTACAATTGGCAGAAAAGTCACTAGTTATGCAGAAGGAATTATTGAGGATGTGTTAGTTCGAGTGGGAAAATTTATTCTTCCTGCTGATTTTATTGTTCTTGATTACGAGGCAGATGAGGAAGTACCCATTATTTTGGGGCGACCATTCTTAGCTACTGGTGGAGCGCTTATTGATGTTAGGAAGGAAAGTTGAAGATGAGAGTTGGTAATGAGGAAATTACTTTTAATGTGTACAAAGAACTTAAGCTCCCTAAGCATTATGAGGACTTGTGCATGATTACTGAGGTAGAACTGAAGGGGATAGAGCAGAGTCCTGGTGTGAATTATAGTGATTCGGATGGGACAACTGAGTTGGAGGAGGTGGTGTTGCAAGATAAGTGTGTCAGGATGATCAAGAAAAGAGCCAGAGATGAAAGAGGAGATCTTCTGAGAGCGTATAAAAAGGCTAGGCTTAATGGGAGAAAGAAGAAGAGAAAGCGCCCATCCTGAGCAGAGTAGCAGTGTCGTGCCGCGACGTTAAATCAGACGCTTATTGGGAGGCAACCCATCTTTACTGTTTTCTTTTATTTTTTATCTTTTTTCTTATTATTGTTGTAGTGTTGTTTTTGTTTTGTAGGATTATGAGCATAAGAATCAAATCCATTGGAAGAGTGCAAAAGTGAGCTAGATGGTGAGAAATAAGTGTGGGGTGCCCACACAGAGGACCATGCATGGGGGAAGTCTGAGTACCCCGTGAGCCGCTATTGCTTCGGCCTTTGGCCTCTCAGAGAGTTTCTTGTCCACCCTCGTTATTATTTTGCTTTAATTGTGCACTGGGGACACTACACTCTTTTAAGTGTGAGATGGGAGAATTCTCTATATGATTAGTAGGATGTAGAAAAAAAAGTTAACTTCTTATTTGTGATTTTGTAATTGTGTAGTATTTTAGTAGCTATGAAAAAGAAAAATCGAAAAAAATCGAAAATAAATAAATAAATAAATAATTGGACTCTTCCTGATGATGGATCTCCTAGACAATTTTCTTGAGGGATTTAAGTCTAAAGAAAAAGGACAAAAAGATTTTCTTTATAGGTAGTGTAGTAATTCCCCCTTGGTTTTTTCTTTGTGCTACAGTTCTTTTCCAAGGGTTTTGTTTGAACCGGGTGTAGGTAGTTTTATATTGTTTTTAGGAGAGGAGCCACTGAGATTTGAATTGAATTGAAGCAATATCCCTTTACTTTATTATGCCTTGAGAATCGTGAGTACTTTGGTTGTGACGCTTAGGCTCAGCTTTTGACTCTTGTATAAGTACCTTAAATTGTATAATCTTAAATTTGCTTAACTGCTTTGACTAGAGTGTCTTGATGAGTCCAATCCTGAGTAAGTTATGCGCCATGTGTGCGTGAGGTTTGTATGTTATTCTATGCATTTCATTTGATGGCTAGAACTTGCCCCGTGTGTTTACAAAGCGAAATAGTAGTTTTGTTCAGTCTTGGAAGTGATATAGGCATTTCTTTGTTGAGCCAAATATATATATTTTACCCACCTAATTGTTATGTATCGTAGTTAACCTCGTTGATCATGTAATCTTGTTTCTTTTTCAACCACATTACAAGCCTTACCCATTTGTTTGAATTAACCATTTATTTGAACCTTGTCACCTCTCATGAGCACTTGAATTGTTATGAACTTTGTAAAAGTTAAAGTGTGGGGTGGTTGGTTTGACTTTTGAGTGGTATTAATAAAATAAGGAGAAAGGTGCACTGTTTTGAAAAAAAGAAGTAAGAGCCCCTTGAATTGAAAAAGAAGAAAAGAAAAAAATATAGTTGTATTGATGTGAAAAGTATTCCATGATAGTGGTGACTCTTGATGTAATTGTGCTTAAAGAAATATGGAGTTAATGTACATTGATGTGAAGATGGAGTTTTGGTTTGACATAAGTATGGGGTTTGAAAGTTAAAGTATATGTATTAAAGTACTTAGGCAGGTGTAGTCACTCATATCAAAATGTATCCTACCCAACCCGCAACCCACATTACAACCAATGAAAGTCATACTTGATCCTAGACTAAATGCGCTCAATTAGTAGGGTAGTACACTACGGGGCAAGCCTATGGTGCATCTTTTGTAGCATATGAATGTTATTTTTGAGAGTGAGTGAATTCTTTCTATCTTGAGTTCCTAATTGTTCTTAAATTGTATTGTGTGTGGAACTAATCTCTTTTGTTATGTGAGATCACTTGATTCATGAAGGAAAGGTAATGTCATTGACCTCTATGTTACACTAAGTAAGTGAATTGTGAAATAATTCATGGTACTTGTGAGTCAAACTTTGAGGAGAAGACGTTACACCCTTGTGCTTAGTCTATTTTAAAGATTCTTGGTGTGATGAGTTAGGAGGATTTCTTAATAGGTTATGTCTATAAGTGTAGTTTGATTGCTCGAGGACGAGCAATGTTTAATGTGGGGTATTGATGTAGGACTATAATTCCATTGTTTCATACATTATGTGCCTTGCATTTTACATAATTTAATGATAAATAACATTTTATTTGCGCGTAATGGAGTCTATTTTATGTGTAGGTTAACTGGAGATGAAAGTAGAACAAAAGGGATACTTAAACGTTGAAAGTGCGCTCGAGAACAGTGAAAAGAAGATACATGGCGATGCCAGGCTTGAAGCTGGCGTTAGGCTGGCGAGGCCAGGCAAAAGCCAGGTTGAAGCTGGCGTTAGGCTGGCGAGTCCAGGCAAAATCCAGGTTGAATCTGGCATTAGTCTGGCGACGCCAGGCCTAGGGCGAGGTCCAGTCCGAGTTTTGAAGCTTTATTTCGTCTCCTGGTTTGACTGGGACTTGACCTACACGTTTAGGTATTTTCCTACACATATAAATAGACCTAAAGATGCCACTTTTGAGGGGGGAGACACACGAGAAACATTGGGAAGCAAAGAGACCTCAGTTTTCTTCATCTTTTTCTAATATTTTCAATTATTCAACACTTATGAAATTGTTTGCTATTATCATGAGTGGCTAATAACCCATTGTTCTGGGGTTGTGATTAGCCATGAATATTGTTGTTTAAAGTTAGCTTAACCTTGATTACAATTCACTAATATATGGTTGTTTATTCAATTCTGTGATTAATTGCTTAATTGTCTGGCCAACAATTATGTTCTATTTACTATTTATGCTATGCTTGGGAAAGGCGTGTACATATTAGAGAAGAATTTAAGAGAGTGCGATCTTAAATCTTGGGGGGGGGGGGGGGGATTTGGGGTT
>ML289074.1:12417-28054 GCA_005239495.1 Nicotiana undulata
AAAAACGGTAAAAGGGGGGCAGTTTAAAGCTTGGGGGGGGGGGGGGGCGATTTGTGGTTAGGATAGGAATATACCTAGTCACCGAGCTTAATTAAATATCGTAGTATTAATGCATTCTTAATAGATTAACTTCATAGGAATATAGGCGTTAATTTATTTTGAATATGCAAGTAGTACTTCGGGAGAAGGCTATGGGAGCAATTATCGATTAATTAGCAACCATGAGTGAATTATATGAAAGGGTGAGTTAATTAGAACACAATATGAATGGTGAATCGATCACAACCCTGGAATATTTGTCTCTACTGAATACACAAAAATCAACTTGTTACTTGATAATTTAGTTAATACTTAGAATTATAGTTTAGTATAATCATATTCTTGGACTTGATTTTGGCTTGACTGAATAATAATTTTAGTAAATTTAGTGGGTAGTTGATCCAAGTCTCTGTGGGTTCGACACTCGACTTATCATTTTATTACTTGTACGACCACGTATACTTGCGTGTGCGTTTGCTACACCGCCTTCTTATCAAACCAGAGGCAGGGGCCAGGCAGCCAAAGGGTAGAGGTCAGACTGTTATAGGTGGAGGAAAGCCAGTCAGAGTGGTGGGGCCCATCCCCGATGTTATGCTTTCCTAGCCAGGCCTGAGGCTGAGTCATCTGACAATGTTATCACATGTATTGTTTCAGTTTTCCATATGGATGCTTCAATTCTATTTGTTCCAGGCTCTACTTATTCCTACGGGTCATCCTAATTTGCTTCGTATCTGGTTGTGCCTTGTGATTATTTGAGTGCTCTTGTGTATGTGTCCACACCTGTGGGAGATTCTATTCTTGTAGATTGTGTCTATCATTCGTGTGTGGTCACTATTGGGAGTCTCGAGACTAGCATAGATCTTCTACTTCTCGATATGGTTGATTTTGATGTCTCTTAGGCATAGATTGGTTGTCACCTTATCATGCTATACTGGATTGTCATGTCAAGAAGGTGACCTTAGCCTTTCTAGGGTTTCCTCGATTAGAGTGGAGAAGGACTCCTGGCCATTCTACTAGCAGGGTTTCTCTTATGTGAAGGCACGACGTATGGTCGATAAGGGATATCTATCTTATTTGGCTTATGTCCACGATTCTAGTGCGGAGGTTCCTTCCATGGATTCAGTACCAGTTGTTCGTGAGTTTCCAAAGGTTTTTCCTATAGATCTGTCGGGGATTCCACCCGACAGAGATATTGACTTCTCTATTGATTTGGCTCCGGGCACTCAGCCCATCTCTATTACGCCATACCGTATGGATCCGCCAGAGTTTAAGGAATAGTTGCAAGATTTACTTGATAAGGGCTTCATTAGGCCTAGTGCCTCGCCTTGGGGTGCGCATGTGTTGCTTGTGAAGAAGAATGATGGATCGATGAGGATTTGCATAGATTATCGGCATCTAAACAAAGTCACCATCAAGAACAAGTATCCATTGCGAAGGGTTGGTGACTTATTTGATCAGCTTCAAGGTACCAAGGTGTTTTTGAAGATTTATTTCAGGTCTGGCTACCATCAGTTGAGGATTAGGGCATCAGACATCCCTAAGACAGCTTTTCGGACTCGGTATGTGCATTATGAGTTTCTAGTAATGTCCTTTGGGTTGACAAATGCCCCAACATCAGTTATGGATTTGATGAACCAAGTGTTCAAGCCCTATGTGGATTCCTTTGTGATTGTGTTTATTGATGCTATCTTAATCTACTCCCGCAGTCAAGAGGAGCACGAGCACCATCTTCGGATTATACTTTAGACTCCGAGAGACAGCCAGTTATATCCTATGTTTTCAAAGTGCGAGTGTTGGTTGGACTCAGTCGCTTTCTTGGGGCACGTCGTATCGGTAGAGGGCATTTAGGTGAATCCTAAGAAGATTGCGGCAGTTCAGAACTGGCCTAGACCCACTTCAACCACGGAGATCCAGAGTTTCATAGGTTTGGCGGGTTATTACCGTTGGTTTGTGGAGGGGTTCTCATCTATAGCAGCCCCATTGAATAGGTTGACCTAGAAAGGTGCCCCGTTCAGATGGTCCGACGAGTGTGAGGCGAGCTTTCAGAAGCTCAAGACTGCTTTAAGTACAACGCTAGTGTTGGTGTTTCCCACAGGTTCAGGATCTTATACGGTATATTGTGATTCTCTCCGTGTTGGGCTGGATGCAGTAGTTTATGTAGGATGGAAGAGTGATTGCATATGCGTTGCGGCAGTTGAAGGTTCATGTGAAGAATTACCCTGTCCAGGACTTATAGTTGGCATCCATTGTTCATGCACTGAAGATTTGGAGGCACTATATTTACGGCGTGTCGTGCGAGGTTTTCACGGATCATCGGAGCCTTTAGTATTTGTTCAAACAAAAGGATCTCAATTTGAGGCAGATGAGGTGGTTGGAGCTATTGAAAGACTATGATATCACCATCTTGTATCATCTCGGGAAGGCCAATATGGTGGCCAATGCCTTGAGTAGAAAGGCATCGAGTATGGGTAGCCTTGCATACATTCGGTGAGAGACCACTTGTATCAGATGTTCAGGCCTTGGCCAATCAGTTTGTGAGGTTGGATATTTCAAAGCCCAGCCGTATTCTAGATTGTACAGTCGCTCGGTCTTCCTTATTTGAGAGCATCAAGGAGCGACAGTACGATGAACCTCATTTGCTTGTCCTTAGAGACTCAGTGCGACACAATGGTGCCAAGCATATTACCCTTGGAGATGATGGAGTTTTAAGGATTTCGGGTCATATTTGTGTGCCCAATGTAGATGAACTTCGTGAATTGATTCTTGAGGAGGCTCACAATTCCTGGTATTCTATTCATCCAGGTGCTTCCAAGATGTATCAGGACTTGCGACACCATTATTGGTGGAGGAGGAAGAAGAAGGATATAGTGGCATATGTAGCTCAGTGTCCAAATTGTCAGCAAGTGAAGTGTGAGCATCAGAGACCTGGTGGTTTGCTTCAGATGTTAGAGATTGCTGAGTGGAGGTGGGATCGTATCACTATAGATTTTGTTGTTAGACTCCCACAAACTCAGAGGAAGTTCGACGCGGTATGTGTTATTGTGGACAGGCTGACTAAGTCAGCGCATTTCATCCTTTGGCAGTTACATATTCTTCAGAGAGGTTAGCTGAGATCTACATCCGCGAGATCGTCCGTCTTCACGGTGTTCTCGTGTCTATCATTTCTGATCGAGGTACGTAGTTCACCTCGCACTTTTGGAGAGCAGTACAACATGAGTTAGGCACGCAGGGTTGAGTAGAGCACAACATTTCATCCTCAGACGAACGGACAGATCGAGTGCACTATTCAGATATTAGAGGATATGCTCTGCGCTTATGTTATAGACTCCGGAGGTTCGTGGGATCAGTTCTTTTCACTTGTGGAGTTTGCCTACAACAACATCTACCAGTCGAGCATTCAGATGGCTCCCTATGAGGCATTATACGGGAGGCACTGCCGATTGCCAGTTGGATGATTCGAGCTAGGGGAGGCTCGGTTGTTGGGTATAGATTTGGTACAAGATGCCTTGGATAAGGTTAAGATTATTCAGGATCAACTTCGCACAACTCATCCCAAGCATAAAAGTTATGACGACCTTCGAGTTCGTGATGTTGCATTCATGGTCGGAGAGAGAGTATTCTTCGAGTTTCACCCATGAAGGGTATGATGAGGTTCAGAAAGAAGGGCAAGTTGAGCCCTAGGTACATCAGACCCTTTGAGATTCTGGAGAGAGTGGGTGCGGTGGCTTACATGATCGCATTGCCACCTAGTTTATCAGCAGCTCATCCGGTGTTCCATGTGTCCATGCTCCGGAAGTATCACGGTTATCCGTCCCATGTGTTAGATTTCAGCTCAGTCCAGTTGGACAAGGATTTGACTTATGAGGAGGAGCTGGTGGCTATTCTGCCCCAGTAGGTTCGACAATTGAGGTCAAAGAGTTATCCTTCAATTCGAGTGCAGTGGAGAGGCCAACCGGTCGAGGAAGCTACTTGGGAGTCCGAGTCAGATATGCGGAGTAAATATCCTCACTTGTTCACCAGCCCAGGTACGTTTCTATGTTCATTCGAGGATGAACGGTTGTTTTAGAGGTGGAGATTGTGATGACCCAATAGGTCATCCTAATTTTTAGAACCTAATTATGTGTTTCGAAGCCTACAATATCTTCTTTAAGACTTTCTCGATTTGCATGCACAATCTGGGTATTTTTTCGGAAGGCTTTTATGTTAAAAAAATGATAAAATATGAAATTTTGCCTTAAAATTCATTTGAGTTGACCTCAGTCTATGTTTTGAGCAAACGGACTCGAATCATTATTTTGACGATCCCGGTGGGTCCCTATCGTGATTTGAGACTTGGTCGTATGCCCGAAATCGAATTTGAAGGTCCCAAGCTCGAGTTATTAATTTTTGTTGAAAATTGAAGGTTTAAAGGTTTAATGATTTTAAAGAATTGACCGATGTTTGACTTTGTTGATACCGGGTCCGTATTTTGGTTCCGGAACCCAGTATAGTTCCATTAATATATTTATGACTTGTCTATCAAATTTGGTGAGAAACGAAGTTAGTTTGACGTGATTCGGACGTTCGAATGTTAAAATAGAAGTTTTAAAGTTTTCTTGAAAATTTCATTTGGTTTGGTGTCTGATTCGTAGTTCTAGGTTTTATTTTGGTATTTTGATCGCGCGAGCAAGTCCGTATGATGTTTTTGGAGTCGTGTGCATATTTTGTTTGTAGCCCTGAGGGCTCGGGTGAGTTTTGGATAGTCTATGGACCATTTGAACTTAGGAAGTTTTGTTGGTTTATTTCACTTCTGCTAGTTTCTGATGCGTTGTGCTTCGCGATCGTGAAGCCACTCTCGCAATTGCGAAAGGGATCTAGGCTAGGAAAGGACTTTGTCCTACGCGAACGCGGAACTGTGGTCACGAACATGGAGCACTGGAGGGGCATTCTCTACGCGAACGCGGCCGATCACAAGCGAACCCGTAGTTTAGTGAGGTGGGAGTTGGGAATTTGAGGTGACTCTATGCGAACGCGTGTCCAGACTCGCGAACACAGAGGTTAGGTGGGATATACCTTCGCGAACGCGTGGAGTCACCTGCGATCGTGTAATACAAACATGCTTTGCTCTTCACGAACGTGTCAGGGTTCACGCGAACGCGATGGACACCTGACGGTGGTGATTAATACAATCCCAAAATGGGATTTTGCCCATTCTTTCAAAATCTCAAAACTAGAAAACCTTTGAGGCAATTTTCCCAAGAGTTTTTCTTCCCCAATTCATTGGTAAGTGATTCTAACCAATTTTCTTTCAATATTTCATAAGATTTCAACCTAAAATCTAGTACTTTCATGGTGAAAATTGGGGGTTTGGGTAGAATTAGGGATTTTTGTAAAATTAGAATTTAGAACTCAAATTGAGTTCGGATTCCGAAACAAATTTCATAATCAGGCTCGGGGGTAAATGGGTAAATGGATTTTGGCCTAAACCTCGGGTTTTGACCAAGCAGGCCAGGGGTCGATTTTTTACTTTTTGGGGGAAGTTTGGAAATTCTAAATTTATGCATTGTAACTGATTCCTTCAGCAATATTTGATATTATTAAGTCAATTATGGTTAGATACGAGTGGTTTCGAGGGGAATTCTAGGGGAAAGGCCCCGATAGAGCTTTGAATTGGTCTTTGGAGCGAGGTAAGTCTCGTGGTTAACCTTGACTTGAGGGATTAAGATTTGTTTGCCTATTTGCTACATGTTTAGATGTTTGGTACAATGTGTATGTGATGTGACTAGTACTTGTGCGTTGTTGTTGGGTCAAATAATGTGGTGGAACTTGTTTTCTTGCAATTTATTCCCCTTTTTATCATGATATCCATGCTTAGTCTAGTTAATTATTAAATTGATCATTCCTTTTGCATTTATGAGCTATTTGAGATATTTGAGTATTGTTTTTTCGAAGCTGAGAATGGTATTGTGAAAACATTGTTGATGTGAGGCATGCTCTTGCTTATTCTGTCTCACTTTTATTTATGCTCACTGTTATATGGTAAGGGAAAGTCTTAATGCACGAAGGGTGATGTCGTACCGTATCTATTGATTATGATTAAAGTGAGAGTAAAAGTACGAAGGGTGGTGTCGTGCAGTTATTATTGTTTCACAGTGAGGTTGAGAGTAAAAACACGAAGGGTGATGTCGTGTTGATATTATTGTTTCATAGTGAGGTTGAGAGTAAAAGCACGAAGGATGATGCCGTGTAGTTTTGTTCATTATGTTTTTATTCATGCTGGTTAAAGGCTTATTGATTGTTTCTTGTTATCTTTCATGTAGTATTTATCGTATCTTGCACCCCCCTTTTTTGAATGTCCCCTCCCAAAATCACATGTTTAGCTTTTACTTGTTATTATGTTGTACGTATATTATTATCTGCACATATTTATTTTTATGTGGGTTTCTTGTCATAGCCTCGTCACTACAATCGTCGAGTTTAGGATCGACACTTACGGAGTACATTGGGTCGGTTGTACTCATACTATACTCTATAATTCTTGTGCATTTGGTATTGGTCCCAGCTATTCGTGAGGCGTTTCAGCTTGGATTTGCTTTTGGAGATTCGAGGTAGTTCTGCTAGCTTCCCCAGACCTTGAAATCCCCTTCCATTCCCCCCTAGTTTATTGTTCTTTTCGTTCATGACAATTGTATTTATTTCAAGCCTTGTTTGTAGAAACTCTAGAAGCTCGTGAATTGTGATTATAGATCCGGGTTGTACTAAGATATTAAAGATTTTTATGTTATTTCACACTCAGTATTAATTTCAGTTCGGCTTAGTTCTTTTTACTTATTGTAATTGATTAAAACTGGCTTAAAGACTCTCTAACATTGGCTTGCCTAGCAAGTGAAATGTGAGGCGTCATCACGGTCCCGAAGGTGGAAATTCCGGGTCGTGACAGTTACTTACCTCAATCCGAGCAAATCCCTTCTCCAATACGCCCATGCCTCATAAATCGTCCTCTAATGACCCGAATCTAGCCACAGATGGTACAATACAGGCTAAAGGAATCAATTCTACAAGAAATTACTAAGTTATAACTCAAAAATCCGAAATTGGTTCAAACCCGACCCCCGAGCCCACGTCCTGAAATCCGACAAAAGTCACAAAATTCGGAAGTCCATTCAACCACGAGTCTAACTATACCAAATTTACTCAAATCAAATATCCCATTCAAAACCCCAAAATCTAGCCTAAGAACTTTTCTTAATTATCCACAATTTTCCACCCCAAATCACAATTTAAATGATGGAATCAAATGCCTAATCATGGAAATTAACCAAAACAAACACCCACACAAGAATCTCTCCAGAAATTGCCTTCTACTGAGCTCCCAATTCAATTTGGTGTTATGAACTCAAAACCCTCGTTTTTGAATCTTTTATTCTGCCCAGGTACGTCTCCTTCGCGAACGCGGAAGCACCATCTTGTTCGCGAAGCACAAATTGCCTCTGATAAAAAATCCCTTCTACGCGAACGCGATCAACCACTCGCGAACGCAAACCTTAACTGACCCCTCTGATAGCGAACACGACCTCACCTCCGCGACCGCGTACACCAAATGTATGGGATCCCCAGTTGCCTCTTCTCTTCTTCGCGAACGCGTCACCCATCCCGCGTTCGCGGTGCACTCTCCTCCTAAACCTTCGCGAACACATCCTATTCTTTCCGAATGCGAAGAACAAATCTTCCTCAGCATCTAGGTACACTTCGCGAACGCGAGTCCATTCTCGTGACCGCGTAAGAGGAAACCAGAACCAACAAAAACCAGAAATCTTCAGCCAACATGCCAAGTCCAAAGTGTTCTGCCAGCCATCCGAAACTCACCCAAGGCCCCCGAGACCTCAACCAAACATACCATCAAGTCCCATGACATCATACGAACTTAGACAAACTCTCAAACCACCTCAAACAACATCAAAAACACGAATCACACATAGATTCAAGCCTAATGAACTTTGAAACTTCCAATTTCTACAAACTATGCCGAAACCTATCAAACCACGTCTGATTGATCCCAAATTTTGCACACAACTCACAAATGACAGAACAGACCTACTCCAACTTCTGAAATCGAAATTCGACCCCGAGATCAAAAAGTCCACTCCCGGTAAAAATTTTCCAAAAATTTAACTTTCACCATTTCAAGCCTAATTCCACTACGGGCCTCCAAATCACAATCTGGACACGCTCATAAGTCTAAAATCACCCAATGGATATAACGGCAGTATCAAAATTCAAATCCTGAGTCATTTACACATAAGTGAACATCCATTCAACTTTTTCAATTTAAGCTTTCAATTATGAGACTAAGTCTCTCTATTCACTCTGAAATCCTTCGGGACCCGAACCAACTAATCTGGTAAGTCATAAAATAATAATAGAGCACAAAATGATCAGTAAATGGGGGGGGGGGGGGCTACAACTCTCGAAGCGACCAGCCAGGTCGCTCCAGGTAACTTCGGTTTATTCAGTTTGAATACTAACTAGTGCATAGAGTCATAGGTGGTAATATCTTAAATTAAAGTACTCAAAAGTACAAAACTAATAATATTTGTTGACAAAAGTTTTGTCCAAAACTAGAAAATATCAACCCAGAGAGAGAAAATTGTAGGTAAAAGAATAAATTTGATCATTAGAAATGTCTTGTTACTTGCTTAGAGTTAATTGATGAACTTAGAGAATAAAGGAAAGTAAAATTTTAGATTTTTATATTTATGTTATAATTAATAATATGTGTATTGTGTAATATAATATATATTTTGGTGCATTGTGCATTGTGGTGTCACAATTAAATCATATAGCACATCTATATTTCTAGATGAAAATTATTTGGTTCCTAATCCTGAACCAATTGTGAAGGGGAGAATTTATCATAACTTGGTTAGATGCGTACAAGTGCTGCTCTATATTAAATAATACATCTCATACCAAATTTCTTTTTGGTAATTCTATTCTCAAACAAATGGTTTAGCTATAATTTGAGGCATGCAATTTCTGCTAAACCAAGTTGGATTTAAACCAGCATTATCAAGATAAATTATCATAGTTTATATTCTGGAACTGTGCTCTAACAATTTGAGCAATCAACCTTGCAAAATTCACGCTGCAAGTTGACAACAAACGCACATGTAACCATACAATAGATGCATCTTTTAAAATCATATTATAGCCAACGGTCCACATGACATGTGACTGGGCCCATAAATATATCACCTTTTATTCGTTTCAGAAATCAGGGATTTAATCCCAATCTTAGCTGGTATATCAGGAGAATAAGCTCCACAAGAGAATTCTTGAAGAACCTTCTATTTCTTCAATATATGTCAATGTGAATTCTCAATCAATTTTCGCATCATAATTGAACCGGGATGGCCAACCGGTCATGCCAACTAATATTGTTTCAGTAAACATTTAATTTACTGTGACGTATGATTCCATCATCAAGCTTATACATCTGTAGTACAAATAAATGAAAAATCGGGTAACCTTTCATTTTTACCCGGTATGATTATAGTAATATGAAGATATTCAATCTTCCTTTCATTTATAGTCTCAATATGCCAACCACTTTGGCTAATACATTTGAAACTCAAAAATCTCTTTCGAGACTTACTACAATATTAATTTCAAGAATAATTTCATTAATCCGGGTAGTAACAAATTTGCTCTTCCGGAGCTCTTAATTGATTTTTTTGTCACACCATCCATATGGTAAATATCTTCTTCACAGATAAAATCATATCATAATAATTATCACGGTCAACGCCATCATAAGCAAAACCATTTCTTGCTTTAAGTTTGCATTTAATAACCTGTTATAAGGCATGACATAATATTATTTGGCGTACCACAAGTACGCGACCAATGACATATTCACGTAACCACATTATAATATTCATTATTTTTATTTCTCTCAAACCTCCCTTAGAGGTGAGTTGTGATATTTATATAACCATGCATAAGCACATTCTTATGCATATTTTTCATCACATATATATCTTCACATTCACTTTTAGGACTGAGCATGCATTTACAATGCTTATCACAAGTCGCATTCTTTCAAAAAATGGACTAAAATCCTATGAGTGTGCCTCATATTTCCAGACCATATTGATACACAATTCACCTTTGACGGATTAGTTTAAAAACCCTTATTGTTCTCCTTTTTATATTTACCATAATGATGACTATATTATTTTGTTCTTTGGTACACCTACGTTCATTGGTCAACCGCTTGTCTTCATTTAGACTTATTATGCACCGTTATCACATCACTTCAAGAATGGAGCAAATCAAGTGGGACAAACTTCATGCTTTTTCATGAAAATACTTTGTTTTTATTTAGTCATCATTATATCATCAATATGGTGCATTGGGACTCAAACCCAATGCCTTGCCCATATAAAGGCATGTCAGGCCATAATGAGTTGGGACTCGAATCTAACTCTTATCATCATAGTGCACCAGGACTCAAACCTGATGTCTTACCCTTATACAATGGCATAATAAATCTAAGTGGACTCACCCAGGACTCAAACCTGATTTCTAATAATCAATTATTTTTTCCTGAACTTTAATGAAAGTTCACATTGATCTTTTTCACGAACAATTACATGATCAAATATAAAGGGAATAAAACTATCTTAGTAATACAAAATTATTTTTGACCACAACATAAATTTAAATTCTTATTATTTTTATAAGATTAGAAACCTTCTCAATAGTTAACAGTTCCATAATCTTGGCTTGCAAACTGTCTGAGCAGTACATATGGGAGATGATGTCAAAGCATCGGAATATGCTCTTGTTTGCAACTCGAAAACAGAGGTATTCCATATATATCCATCTGCACAAATAAAACTAAATTGCCAAGTAAAATAAATTAGACCAATTCTTAAATACTAAAGTAAGTTAATTGTAAAATTCATGAAAATTGAAAAATGATACTCCCTGTATAATAGAGGCAAACGTAGCACTGATATGGCATACGAGATGCCCAGATTTTCATAGGCTCAACCAAATTGATTCAAGGTTGTAGCTCCCATGGAAGGCTTTCATCTCTTATAGAAAATATAAGAACAATTTAGCAATTCGTGCCGATAACGTATTAAGAAATGTAGCTCAAAGTAATAATAGAAAACAAGAAAATAGACAAGAATGTAGAGAGAAAGAGAGGAGAGATTATTATTTCATCAAGTTGTTTCCAAGTGTGTACAATATCACTTCTCATCCTCTATTTATAGTATTACATAGAGGTATACAAAAGAATGTCATAAACATGACATTAAACATTTGAGATCATGGAGGAAGATCATGGGGAGATTATGGAGGTATGTGAGTTACAACCATAAGTATTGGAGTAGTGAGAGTTATGGAGATAATGGAGAAGAGTAGTGGGTGTTATAGGAGTTATGGACATCCACCATATACTAATGTTTTATAACAAAAACTAATAATATTTGACAAAAGTTTTGTCCAAAAGTAGAAAATATCAACCCAGAGAGAGAAAACTGTAGGTAAAAGAATAAATGTGATCATTAGAAATGTCTTGTTACTTGCTTAAAGTAAATTGATGAACTTAGAGAATAAAGAAAAGTAAAATTTTAGTTTTTTATATTTATGTTATAATTAATAATATGTGTATTGTGCAATATATTATATATTTCGGTACGATATATGTATTTCATTTTAAAATACCAAATATCATACCTAATACCAATATTTTTTTAAACTTAAACCAAATAACATACCGAATACCAAAATATCGAAAACCAAATCGGTTTCAATACGGTAATTCGTTATTTACCAAATTATCCATAATCCTAATTACAAACCGCTATGAGTTTATGACAGATGAATAATCAGGGGTGGATGTAGAAAATTGGCGTCGGGCTTTGCTGGATCTTGTAATTTCGACAAATAATATAAATTTATATATAAAAGCTCATTAAAATCGCACAAATTGTAGGTTTGAACTCAAATTTCAAAAAAATATAATAGTTCAATACTAAAATTTTAAAAAGTTAAACTCATAGAATTTAAATTCGGAATTTGTCTCCGTGATAATATTGGTCATAATAACGTAAAAAAGAAGGTATTTTACAGTAATGCAATTGAACTCACAATTTCGTGTAATCGGCTTTAGGTTAAGTCGATAGTACAAAAATTATTTACGCTGTAATCTTATATTAAAAGTTAAGCTCATAAATGAACTTCGAACATGTTTTCAAATGAAAGCACGGAGGTACAGTTTCTAGCTATGCGTACGTAGACGTGCATCCAATTGAAATAGCAATGATTACATGTGTGAAGCCGTGAAAGAAATCCAATGTACGCTTGTACCAAAAGTAGTACTTTCTCCACTTTGAACATGTCTTTAAGATAGATTTACATTTTTAAATTTATATACATTTGTGCCTTTGTAAAAGAGAGTTGCAGCCGCTGCTCTTTCTTTTTGGTTTTTCCATTTTTTTTTGTTTAGTATTCTTATTTGTAATATCATCCCAAAATAAGTTTAAATTTTTTAATAAAGTTTAATTTCAACATTTTTATTTATTGTTTATGAAACTCTTTTTATTGTTAATAAATTATACATACTTTAACTTAAAGAGAGTGGAGTAACATTTTATCGGTGAAATTATAAGTAATTACAGCTAAAAAATAAGATGAAGAAAAATAAATAAATATTCTTTAGGTTGAGGTACGGGTATCTCGCTCTCTTTAAGGAGATTCAAGTCCACTGCGGTATCATCTTCACCGGTCCAACAGTAATACTCTTGACTTGTCCTCTACGGGATATAATAGCTCGACATGTACTCTGGACAAATTGTTGAACCCAAAGCTCCACCAAGATGAACACCTTCCTTCCACAAAATAAATTAAAAACTTAATTTTTTTTCTTTTCTCAACTTCCTTTTTCACTATATCAACCGCACTTTTTATGCATACTATAACATTCTCTCTTCCACATCACAAGAAAGAAACGTCACTATATATAGATATAAATCTCTTCCATAAAATAAATAATAAAATAGTAGAACAATAAAATTATAGAATATAATTATCGATTATAAATTTAATCTATAGTAGGTAATCAGTAATAGATGATGATATTAGTGATTTCATGAGTTACACCAAAGTAATGACCGCTATCTTGCCAAATTATAATCAATCACCCCATAAAAAATAATGCATTTCAATATTATTATAAATATACTAACACCTAACACATTTCACAATTAACTTGTGCTTAGTCAAATCAAAAAGATGAAACGGAGGGAGTTAAAAGAAAAGAAGAGATAAAGATTATTTGATTTAATGCTATCAAAAGGAACTAAAAAGAATCTCCTAGTACAATAATATTGATGAGACGCACTGCACATAATGTTTAAAAAAAAAAAAAACATTTCAAGAAAAAGACAATCAACTGAAATCATACTACTAAGAAAAAAGCCAGAGTCCTTAAATCTCTGTTTTGTCAGCTGAGAACTGACATTTTAGGGTACTATCCTTCAAGTGGGGTGATGGGTATTGGACCAAAGCAACCTCCATTTCCTCTGTTTCTCTTTTCCAAATTCAATAGTTTCTTGAAAATCCGGAGTTTAACCTTACCTCTTTTTGGTGGGATTCTTGTTTTTGGTATGTTCTTGTGGCTCAAACGCTGGATTTCCATGCCTATGAAGTTGGTGGATGATAAAATCTCTAACAACAGATATTCACAGAGCTAAATCTTGGAGTGGAGTGGATTAGTAGTTTTGATGGAATATTGATGGGAAATTTGGAAAATATTGAAAGCTCTGTGAAGATTGAAGAAAGAGTGGGTGAAGTGAGACAGAGGGGAGTGATTTTATTATGTTAATGTTTGAAGGGGTTGGGAGGTTTCCTAAAGGGGGTGTTGGGTAAGCAATTACTTTGGTAGCAAGGCTTTGCTTTTTCTACTTGTGTGCACGTGTGGGTAGACACTAGCTACTAGGCATGTGGGCTCAAGGTTTTATTGAATTTGCATGATCCCATTTTCAATCATCCACGTCCATTTTCTTAAATCGACCCCTTCCGGACTTTCTTCCATAGTAGCGAGGGATTGGACATAAACTTCTACCTATTTATTTATATGTATCTCAAAAGAAAAAATGTAAATAAAGAAGGCAAGGCTTTACCTTACTGATTCTAAAGAAAGTAGGAGGAATCTATTAGAATCGAAATATCAGGTGTCATGCGCAAGCTAACAAAGCATATTTTTTAAACGACAATAAATCAAATAATAAAAGAGAAATGTATCAAAAAAGACACAGTCAGTTAACGTGGTACGGTCAATTGACCTACGTCCACAGATGAAAATGAGCAATCTACTATATAAAAGAGATTACAAAATATCGAGAGAACAACCTCACAAATAGGCAAACACAAGTGACACACTGACACTTGTCCCGAAAAGACTTTCAAACCCCTTATGACTACAATGTGGATGCTACTGAATGAGAAGAATGATCCTTAATTTATAGAAGTCCAAACATTTTCCTCCAAGAATAGAGACTAGTCAAATATATGAGATTCATAATTTCCTTCTAGGAAAAGAAAAAATCCAAATATGGTAAATATGTAGCCCTTTCATTCAAAAGAAAGAAAAACCAAATATGATAAGAAAGTCGGGACAAACACCAGACAATTCTCCCTATTTGCCTGAACTTTATGACAAGATAAACTTGATCCACCTTATTCACATAATCTTTAGTAAGTCACACCTCCAAATGTCACGACCCGAAACTCCCACCTTCGGGCCATGACTGCGTCTAACGTTGAACCCGCTAGACAAGCCAACGTTTGAACTAATAAAACTTATTAACAACAAATACGAACAAGATAACCAAGGCTTCGATAGCCCACCATATAAAATTTAACAAAATAACCCAAAACACAACATAGCACTTTTCGAAATAAAACCCATAAACAAATTCCAGAACTGGTGTCACATACTCACGAACTATCTAAGAGATTACTACAAACAAAAGGTCTGAAATAAATACATAAGACTGTCTTTGAAATACAAGGTAAGACAGAGCTGAAAGTGGAAAGTAGAAGGTGACGTCAAGGCCCACGAACGTCTGCGGGTCTACCTCGAGTCTCCTGTGTGACTGAATGAGATGCTCCGATCGTCAGTGATCTCCGGGTCCGGCTGCGTAGTCTGCACAACATAAAGAAGTGCAGGTGTAGCATCAGTACAACCGACCCCATGTACTGAGTAAGTGTCGAGCCTAACCTCGGCGAAGTAGTGACGAGGCTAGGACCAACACAACATATGTACCTGTGCAATTTTATATAATAGCAGGAAAAATGGCAACAGAAATAAGCAAGTAAGACAGATACGGGGAGAACATGCTGGGGAGATAGGGTAACAGTATGCTAGCACAGCAGTACAAGGTAATAAATGAAACGTAAAGACAAGGCAGAAATATAGCTTCTCAAACATATAATGAACATGAAAGGCACGACATGTCCCCTAGTTAATAACCTCAATATCACTCGGCACGGAATGTCCCCTCGTGCATATATAATAACACTCGACACAGAATGTCCCCTC
>ML289076.1:0-25908 GCA_005239495.1 Nicotiana undulata
TTATGATATTTATGTACTCTTAGAGGCCTGTAGACATACGTCGTGTACATAAAGGATTGTACGTCCTGGTCGGCCTATGTTTTGAGTTTATAAAGGATTGTGTTGGTCTATTAGGCCCGTATGTCATGTGTATTTAATAATGTAATAAGAAAGATACGCTACGTTGGTACTCGGTTGGGTAAGGTATCGGGTGCCCGTCACGGCCCATCGGTTTGGGTCGTGACAGTGTCTTAGGTTCTTGGCTTCGCGGGGTCTTAGCCAAAATCTTGCATGTTTAGCCACATTTGGCCACATAGATTGTTTTTGCAAAATAAGGTTATTTTCTCAAAGTGGCTTGTTATCCAATGTCTTACAGCCCTAAGTTTACGACATTTTGTCCTCTCAGTTTTAAGGTTCATTCCTATTGAATTTCATGTCTAGCCGTTTTTGGCCAAATCGACCATTCTTGCAAATGGGTCATTTCTGCAAATTAATTTTGAGCCATGATTATTGGGAGTCTGAAGTCATATAAGTCTTATAGCCCGTTTGGCCAAGCTTCTAAAATAAGCTTATTTTGAGAAGTGCTTTTTTCAAAAGTACTTTAAAAAAAAGTGTTTTTGGTGAGAAGTAGTTTGTGTTTGGCTAATTAATTTGAAAAGCATTTTTAAGCAGTAATTAGTGTTTGGCCAAGCTTTTGAAAACTGCTTCTAAGTGTATTTTTCTCAAAAATGCTTCTCAGAAAAGTGCTTTTGGAGAGAAGCTACTTTTTTCTGCTTCTCCAAAACTGCTTCTGCTTCTCCTCAAAAGCACTTTTTTCCATCCAAAAGCTTGGCCAAACACCTCAATTTTTGGCCAAAAGTGCTTTTGGCCAAAAAAAGCACTTTTGGCCAAAAAAAAAAGCTTGACCAAACAGGCTATTAGTGAGGTATTTTCATGCTTTTGAGATCACCTTTATGAGTTTGCACCAATAGCAGCTTTGGCCACGTAGGTCATTTTTGCAAAAATAGCTCAATCATGTCTTGCATGTGTCCAATAGGAGGTGTTGTGGCGTCGCATTGCGTCTCGAGTCACTAACCCTATTTGGTCTTATTTATCTCATACAAGTGTGGATTTGCTTACCAGAGCATGACAGATACCCCAGGGCCATTCCAGTCAGGACCGTTGCATACTCGAGCTTCTTGAAGAAACTTTTTATTTTTGAGTCTATTTCATGTTGTCTGTTAATTTTAGTCTTGAACAGTAGTATCGGGTCTGTCAGTCTAGTTAAGATTGTCAAGTCTTTTGTTATAATACTTCCTGTTTTTGTATCTCAAAAAAAAAAGTTATAAATGAAAAATTCAAAAGATTTTTGTTTTTATTAGTTTATTTTATCCATTATTTTTCCGGAACTACGCTTGGTCTGATTCATGTGGAACATGATACGTAGGCAACCTACATTGGGTTCGATCAATTCATTAAAAAAAANAAGGAAAATGAGCAAGTCAATAAGTGCTAGAAATGAAAGAAAAGAGGAGGCTGAAATGAACAAAATTGGGATGATGCCAAATGACCTTGTGACCCTCGAAGCCATTCATGAAACATTAATTATTGCTAGGTGCATTGCACGCAATGTGATATTTCTATATGATAAATGCCCTAACGCTACCATGTTGTCTTTGTTTTGCTCCTCTTTGATATTTTAATTGTTATTATAACAGAGGGTGGTTAGTTTGTGGCACTCTGGCGATTCATCCATACAGCACAAAGTCAGAAAGCAAGGTAGACATGGCTAGCAAAGACTTGGCCACAGGAGTTGTGGACCCGCCGAGAAAAATTGTTGAATCGGAATCGGAACTGAGAGAAGAGGTCTTAAGGTTGAAAGGACAAGCGGTTGAAATATACCAAGCTTGGATTAGTGGGCGTACTCCACCATTATTTCCCACTAACTACACTAAAAGACTCGTCACAATTCCACCACTATCACAAATCAAGATTCCCACTGCTGCTGATGTCTCCCCACAACCTTTTCACACTCTACCTCCCAAAACCACCTCCACCCCATATCCCACTCCTTTGACCACTCATGTTTTTGTAGCTCCTCCATCAGCTGCTTTTCCTCGTTCCTCTAGCGAGACTGTGTTCAAAGTCCCTAATGCCCAACGCTATGCTCCAGAACCAATTTCCAAGGTCTCAGATCTGTACTCTTATGCTCCCCATTTTGAGCCTCCCGGTGAAACTGAAAAGCTTTCTAAGACATTGGGGCATGATGAGATATCCAGAAAGCTGAAAGATATTTGTCTGTCTGTGGGGTTTAAAATGCCAAAGTTTAACTTATATGATGGGCGGGGAGATCCAGTAGCCCATCTGAAGGGTTATTGTAGCGAAATGAGGAGTATTGGCCGGAATGATGAATTGTTGATGGCGTATTTTAGTGAGAGTTTGAGTGGAGAAGCCTTGGAGAGGTATACTCGTCAGGATGTCAGTAAGTGGCATGCATGGGATGACATGGATCAAGATTTTGTTCAGCACTATCAGTACAATGTAGACATTATCCCAGACTGGTCCTCCCTATCTCAGATAGAAAAGAAACCCGAGGGAAGTTTTGGGGAGTTTTGGCTCAGATGGAACGAACAAGTTGCTCAAGTCAGTCCTCTGATTGATAAAAAATATGTTGTTCAACCCCGCCAACGTCAGGATCCAGTGAGCATTCCTGCTAAACACTTTCAGCCTCAATACCGACCCCATGCACATCCTCGTACTCCATATAATCCTCACCAATGCTACTTTCCTTCACAAAATCCCCAAAGTCATACCCCACATTCCCAATATTCTATCCACAATGCGCTGCTGTATGCTCCATACCCACGAAACCCATAACGGATGGCACTGCCTCTACAAATGTCTTACCCGCCTCTACAAGCATGTCAACCACCTACCCGAAAGAGGTTCCAACCAAGGCCGGGGTACAAAATGAGAAGGCAGCAGCAAAGAAATAGTTTTACGCTGATTGGAGAATCCTACACAAGCTTGTTTGAAAAGTTGAAACATTCTGGCCTGATTGAGCCGCTCCTTGGCTACACTCCGGACCCATATGCAAGAGGTTTTGATCCTACTAAACGGTGCATGAACCACTCTAATGTCCAAGGGCATAGAATTGAAGATTGTCGTGCTTTGAAAAGGGAAATAGAAAGAATGGTTCAAGAAGGGATAATTGTGGTCCAAGGCATTAATACCCCAAGTGTCACACATAGTCCTCTACAGGTACATGACAACGTACAAATTGTTTGGACGGTTTGCAATAACGAAAGGTTGGTCGAAGGAGTCAATGAGTCGCCTGGTGAAGACAATGTGATTGAAGTTGGTGAAGGTCCTAGTAATTTTGATGTGCAACGCAGTGGCTAAGATTTCAAGCTTATTAATTAGAAAGCACCCCATTTCCTCGTCGGGAAGGAGTCTTGGCAGTTCATTTTGACTTCTTTTCTACTATCTAGTTATTTCGGGGTTGTAACCCAGATTTTATCTTGTTTGTTTTGTTGATTAAAACCCTTCCATCCTCTTTTGCTTATCTCTAGGAGTCTTGTTAGTTAGTTTTGTGTCTCTCAGTTTGTCATCTAGGTTTGTTTCGATGTTGTTCAAACCCTTCCATCCCTTGGTCAAATGAGATTTTGTTTTTCTGTTATTTGTAGTCTTCGTTTAGTTCTTTTCTTGTATATTGTTCTTTCCAGGCCAATTCTAGTGACATGACATGCATGCAGAGTTTTTAGCCAGATCTTGAAAGCCAATCTAATCATGGAATAATGAAACATGGTTTTGAATACGATAAAAGATGCGTTTGAGGAAACAAGTAAAGATTCACACATGTTGAGATAACTTGGAGCTTGAATTAAGTGAAATTGAGGCAATTAGTATAGGAAATCAAGAGGTTGATAAAAGCATACAATAAGGGAGTGTCTCTCAAACAGTTTGAGGTAGATCAGTCAGTGTTGAAATACATTCTTTCACATCAAGCTGAGGCTAAAGGCAAGTTCGCCACAAACTGGCAAGGGTCGTTCATCGTAACAAGAGTGTTGTCCAATGGTGCTTTGTATTTAACAGATATAGAAGGAAAATGTGTAGATATGGATATCAATTCTGATGCAGTCAAAAGATATTATGTATGATTTCTTTGGTTTAAATTGTGTTTGTTTGTATTTGGCATGTTTTGAAGATTGGAATGACGAAGGCATTTTATTTTGCTATCTAAACACTTTACCCTTTGTTACCCTTTGAGCCTTATATATATTTTCTTTCATACCCCTCTTTTGGAATCAGTAGCAAAGTTCAGAAACACGGACACAAAGGTAAATAAAGAAGGGAAAGAGGAAAAGATAAGAGAAAAAGAGAAAGAAAGGAATGAAAAAGAGTGGAAAAAAAAGAAAGAAGAATAAATAAATAAAAGAGAAAGAAGAGAAAAGTAACAACAATAAATCAATTCCTATGACATGAACTACGTTCGACCTGATTCCTTTTAAGGATACGTAGGCAGCCTCACGGTTTGGCCCCATCCAAATAAAAAATTCAAAAGCCCCAGACAAAGAAACTGGGGCAGAAGTTGCGGCTATATAAAAGGTCTGATTCCAAAGTTGTAACTGTGAACCCACTCAATTTGTTTTGAGCCTTTATCCTTTCTTTCGAACCCCATCCAAAGACCGCATTACGGTCCAAAGAAAGACCTTCCGAACAATATTTGAGAGTGCCAAGTCAAGCGAGACAGAGGTATGATTCACACCAGGGGCAACACTCCGTGCCGCACAAACGAAAACAAATAAATGAGAGAATTCTGTTGGTGAAAACCCTCACGGGCACCCTAGGACGATGGAAAGATGAGAGAAGTAAAAATGAGATAGTCTTATTGGTGAAAACCTTCACGGGCACCGTAAGGCGACAGTGAGTTGAGAGATGAACAAATGAGAGAGTCATATTGGTGAAAACCCTCACGAGCACCCTAGGACGAAGGAAAGATAAGAGAAGTCAACATGAGAGAGTCTTATTGGTGAAAACTTTCACGAGCACCGTAAGGCGATAGTGAGTTGAGAGATGAACAAGTGAAAGAGGTCCATTGGTGAAAACCCTTCAGGGCACCGCAAATCGAACAAGGTCAATGACTTGGTGAAGAGATTGGGTTATGGAGATCCCAGCATAAGATATGACAACTGAAAGTTGATTGGTTGGACAGGCTGGGCTGATTAATCCGAAATGCATGTCATGATCATTGGAGTCAGTCGCTTCACTCAGATAAGTTTTTTTTCATTCTTCTTCACATAGGTATCTTTGTTCAAATTTTCCTTCGTTCCTTCTGCCAAAAATCACTTCATTGTGCTCTTTGAGTCTATCTTTATAGGTCTCTTTCGAGTTAGCCCTTGTTGAATAAGCAGGAAAGAATTCCAAAGCCTACTACCAGCTTTTAAATTGCACAAAGTGGAGTTCGGCCAAACACATCACAAGTGACATGATTCAGAATGAGCAGTATGGTGATAATTGAAGTTCAGTTGATAAGTTGATTCTTGAATTTTGAAAAAATACAAAGATTTGGCAACTTTCAGAATGAAAACACAATGCAACAAGTGAATGTAAGAGATTCAGGTCATCCAGAGGTTTTGTGGTCCAGTTTCGACCAAAAGGTCAAACAATCCCTTGCTGGACCGAAGCAGCTCATCGGAATGAAGCATGGCAGTGGCAGAAGCAGACACTCAGCAATGATGCCACAAACTAACCACCACGTTTTCAAACTAACAAGATTTTATTTGTCTGAAACAGGGGCAAGAAAATTTGTCTGATTTGCAGGGACCCTCCATGAGGAAAGCATGGTTCATGGGCAAGGCATTTTGTTCCTTCTGCAGAGATCATCCAGAAAAGAGAGCATGGCTCAGGTAAGTATATTTTAAGTTTTTAGGACCCTCCTGGATAATGGGATTTAGTTTTCAAGTTTTCAGTACCCTCATGGATAATGGGACTTAGTTAAAATTCAAAACATCCATGAGCAACAAGATCTAGCATAAGCTCTACCTTGAGGAAATACAGTTGGTGTCAAAGTTTTCATTCTTAAGATGAGATTCAGTTTGAAATTTTCAGGACCCTCTTGGATAATGGGATTTAGTTTAAACTCTTAGAGATTTTGGGTAACATGATTCAACTAACACTCACAAATGTTCCTAGTACAAACTGGGGCAGAAAATTTTCTTTGTTTTGTCTGTTTTGTTGTGACTGCAGGCACCCACCGGGAGAACAGGATCAACATTCGGTTTACATTTTCAAGTTCAAAAGGCATCAGGAACCCGCCTGAAGAACAGGGTCAATGTTTAACTTTCAACTTCCTAGTTAAAGAAGCATCAGGGAGCCCACCTGAAGAACGGGGGCAACATTCAATCTTCAAGTCAGAGAGGCATAAGGAGTCCGCCCGAAGAACATGTTTACAATTTCAAGTCAGAGAAGCATGAGGAGGATCCCGCCTGAAGAATAGGGTCAACTTTCAATTTCAAGTTAGAGAGGTGTTAGGAGAATCCCGCCTGAAGAACAGGGTCAAATTTCAGATTACAAGTTCAAGTCAGAGAGGCATCAAGAGCCCGCCTGAAGAACGAGGTCAGTATTCAATTTTCAAGTTCGGGTTTTGGCAATCAGGCACCCACATGGAGAACAAGGGAATATAATTCAAGTTTTTGGTAATCAGGCGCCCACCAGGAGAACAAGGGAACACAATTCAAGTTATGGTAATCAGGCGCCCACCTGGAGAACAAGGGAATACAGTTTAAGTTTTTGGCAATCAGGCGCCCACCTGGAAAACAAGGGAATACAACTCAAGTTTTGGCAATCAGGCGCCCACCTGGAGAACAAGGGAATACAATTCAAGTTTTGGTAATCAAATGCCCACCTGGAGAACAAGGGAATACAGTTAAAGTTTTGGCAATCAGGCGCCCACCTGGAGAACAAGGGAATACAGTTCAAGTTTTTGGGAATCAGGCACCCACGAGGAGAACAAGGGAATACAGTTCAAGTTTTGGCAATCAGGCGCCCACCTGGAGAACAAGAGAACACAATTTCAAGTTTTGGAAATCAGGCACCCACCTGGAGAACAAGGGAATATAGTTCGAGTTTTGGCAATCAGGCGCCCACCTGGAGAACAAGGGAATACAATTCCAGTTTTGGCAATCAGACGCCCACCTGGAGAACAAGGGAATACAATTCAAGTTTTGGTAATCATGCGCCCACCTGGAGAACAAGGGAATACAATTCGAGTTTTAGCAATCAGGCGCCCACCTGGAGAACAAGGGAATACAGTTCAAGTTTTTGGAAATCAGGCGCCCACCTGGAGAACAAGGGAATACATTCAAGCTTTTGGTAATCAGGCGCCCACCTGGAGAACAAGGGAATACAGTTTAAGGTTTTGGCAATCAGGCGCCCACCTGGAGAACAAGGGAATACCGTTAAAGTTTTAGAAATCAGGCACCCACATGGAGAACAAGGGAATGCAGTTTCAAGTTTTGGTAATCAGGCTCCCACCTGGAGAACAAGGGAATACAGTTCAAGTTTTTGGAAATCAGGCACCCACATGGAGAACAAGGGAATGCAGTTTCAAGTTTTGGTAATCAGGCGCCCACCTGAAGAATAAGAGAATACAGTTTCAAGTTTTTGGCAATCAGGCGCCCACCTGGAGAACAAGGGAATGCAGTTCAATGTTTTTGAAATCAGGCGCCCACCTAGAGAACAAGGGAATGCAGTTCAAGTTTTTGGCAATCAGGCGCCCACTTGGAAAACAAGGGAACCCATTTCAGAATTCAATTCGCGTTAGCAACAACAGAAGCTCGCCCAAAAATGCGAGTCGACTATACGAGATGATCAACAGAAGTAGTCTCAATCTGGAATAAAAGAAGAAAAACAAAAAGAAGTATCCAAGTGCAAAAGCGGAGACAAGATATGGATTGCTCAAGACATGACTGAGTCATAAGATTTTCATATCCCGTCGTTCTTCGTCGAAGCCGTGGAAGAATAAATCAGCACCTGCAACTAGCAAGCGCCAAGGTTCAAATCTAAAGTCTGCATGAAGACCATTCAAGACTCAAGATCAAGCTTCAGAAGAATTATAGATAGGAATCTTGTAAATCATAGTTGACAAGTTTAGTTAGTCTTTTTCATTTTTGATTTTGATGTAATAAAAAGGTCGCAGACCGGAACCTCGACGGAACGGAACCTCAATCGGTTTTTTACCTCGGTATACTCCATCACTCTTCCTACCTCTGAACTACACGTGGCCTGATTCCTTTATAGCCAAGGATATGTAGGCAGCTCAGATACCAGGGCTCGATCACATTCTCCTTTTCTTTAAGTTTTTTGGTCTCTCTAAATAAGGGTCGGGTCAAAAAACCCGTCTAGTCGTTCTTTGTCTGAAAACTCTTCGTGTTTCCAGTCAAATAGGGGCAGCTGTAGTCGCCTAATTTTTGACCATCCCCGAGATATTATACTTTTTAGCGTTTAAATATTTAGTTTAGGTCTAATATCATCATTTTAGCTAGTTTTGACTCTTTTACTTTATTTTAAGTACGAAAATTTAAAAAATACAAAAAATGAGTTTATTTTAATATTTAATTAATTAAGTTTTAATTAATATTTTTAGAATTATAAATTTTGTATCATTTTTAAAAGGAAGGGTGAGTTTTTGGGTTATAAAGACTATTTTTGGGTCTTTGACCCAATTTCAAAAGCCCATTCCCCTTAGCCCAATACCCACTAACCTAACCCTAAAACCTATACTCATTCTTAAAATACACTAGACACACACAGCCTTATATACCCCCGCGCCGCCAGCCCCTCTTGGTCTGAAGACTACACCCATTCAACACCTACTCTTCATCTCCTTCTCCATCCATCCTCCTCATCACTGTCACCGCCGACCATCTGACCACCGGTGGCACTCATCTTCTCTGTCGCCTCTCTTCAACACTACCAGCCAGCCGCCGTCTTCTTCTTCACGCCAAACAACCACCCATCAGCCACTTTTAATCTCCAAAACAAAAAACTCACCGGAAAAGAAAAGCTTCAACTCCACCACCCCTTCACCAAGAACCAGCCGCCAGTCGCACCTCCAAGCAACGAACCAGCCCTCCTTCTTCACCTTCGTTGCCGCCGAGATCCGGAATCGCTGTTTCAGTTCGTGTTGTTGGAATTTGTTTGTTATTTCCTTCTTTTTCAAGCTCCGGTTGCTGCCTCAAAGTGTATCTACTTCCAAACAGAATTAATTGAAAGATTTCTTTTCACATTCAGGTTCATCCCTTTAACCCTTATCTTATTATGGTGTTGATCGAAATATAAGATTGGAAATGTTTATGAGCTTATTTATGTGGTACCAGTCCGTGATGCAATTTTTGTCGTGAATTCTGCTATTTTTCATTGGTTTTGGCATATTTTCTTTGTTCAATTGGTTCTGTGTGCTACTGATTCTTTCCTTGAGTTAGTTTAATTAATCTGAGTTGTAAATCAGTAGTGCGGAATTGTGTTAGGATTTGAAAGAAACAGGATTAAAGCTCCATCGTCATTATTCTAATTTGTCGCCTTAATAAAACCCTTCGGCAGAAATGACCAATTTCAAGTTTCATCTTAGATTCAGTTCATTAATTGAAGGCTTCTAGTTGAAATTCATTCATGGGATAATAGATAAAATGAAAAAATAGGAATACTAATTCAAAGTTTCAATGAACTCACTATGTGTGTTAATAGAATATGAATACATGTGTGTGTGGATGATTTCTCAATTATGTGAACGTTCAGTACTATTGTTTAAATTAAAAAGAACTAGTTGATTTTAGAAAAATAATTCAAATGCGTAGCTTGCTTTAGGCATGATTAATAAGTTATCGTGGCCATGGGTACGGTTCTCGTAGCATAGTCACGGTACATAACCTAAAAAATTCGAGTGCATGCTGGCGTGACTCGACCATCAAACTGTTAAACTAAATAAATTATCGTGACTATGGATACGGTTGTTGTGGCATAGTCACAATACGTAACTCCAAAATTCGAGTGCACGCTGGCGCGACTCGATCCACTCAACTTTGATTAAAATCGGTTTAAAAGGAATAGACACAATATGATTTAAAACATGTAATTAATCATATAAATAGGCCAATAATAATAGTTGAGCGGCCGTGCTAAAACCACGGAACCTGAGAATGCCTAACACCTTCTCTCGGGTTAACAGAATTCCTTACCAGGCTTTCTGTGTTCGCGGACTATAAAACAGAGTCAACTTTTCCTCGATTTGGGATTTAAATCGGTAACTTGGGACACCATAAATTATCCCAAGTGGCGAATCTGAATTTTAAATAAAATAATCCTGTTTCGATTGTCACTTAAATTGGAAAAACTCCCTTATACCCTTCCGGGGGTAGAAAAAGGAGGTGTGACAGTAACAAACTAGTCCAATGTAATTCAAATTTTAGTCTTTTGAGACCTGAAGTTTGTTAGAGCATATGTGATGTCACAAGCTGCCAAATGTCATTTTCCCGGATCCCTAGGTAACGGATTTGGTAGAGCTAGTACAATGATTGGTATGAATGAGAATCTATCCAATTTCCTCTCTAAATTCTTCTTTTCTTTTTTCCATTTCTCCGCTTCTTCGATATTCTTTCTTCCGTTGGTGTGAGAAAAGTGTGAGTATAACATTTGGTATCAGAGCAGCGGTCCTCTAACCACCATGGTTGAACATAAATTGAAAGGTATTGAGGATAGCATCAAAAAATTAGATACTCAGGTACAACAACTAACCACAAGTATCAAGGTTGTATCGACTAGAGTTGACAAAATTGATGGTACTCAAGCTCAGAATGCACAAACTTAGAGGAAACTCGAGTTAATTCTTCAACAGCTAGTGAAGGATCGTGGACCAGAAACACCTTCACATACGACTAGATCGTCATATACTCAAAGAGTTTCCTTGTCCATCGGCGGAACAACCAGTGGAGGGAGTGTTCGACAACCAATACACTCTACATCTCCACTCCAGCCTCCTTCTGCTACTGATGCTCGAGGTATAGCCTTTCCACCTGCTCTGGTGCATAGAAATTCTCCAACCCTAATTTTACCTATTCCAGTTGGAGTCATGGAAGCTAGGAATCAACCCCTGCAACTACCCACGGCTGAGACCCCAAAAGGTAAGCTCATATTCCCAGAATTTGATGGAACCAACCCAAGAGCTTGGATAAGGAGATGTGACAGGTATTTCGAAATCTATAAGGTACCTGACCATTAAAAAATGACTTACATTGCCATGCACTTAAAATATAAGGTTGACAAGTGGTTTGATGCTTATATTATTGATAGAGGGGGATAGTAGATTGGCTTTTATTCTATATGGATATCTGTAGGAGGTTTGGTCATATCAGACCTCTAGATATCATTGATGAGTTTAGCTAGTTGAGGCCGGAAGGAAGCATAGAGGCATGTCAAGAGAAATTTGAAGAGTTAAGAATCCACATGATGAAGATCAACCCTCACCTGAATGAGCTGCATTTTGTAGCTAGTTTTGTGAGTGGATTGAGACCTGAAATCAAGCATTTGGTCAGGATTTATAACCCTACAACTCTTTTGGATACTTATGAAGTAGCCAAACTGCAAGTGGATGCCTTAAAAGCCTTGCAAAAACATTATATCGACCCTCTCAAACTACCACCAGAAATTATTCCCCCACCACTCCATGAATCACATACCCTCAAAACCCTCTTCCCCTCACTTATAATGAACCACTCAGACTCAAGTACCCCACCAGAAACACTCCTTCAACACCTAACAACCAAAACAACCAGGCAGGCCCTTCTGGTATTACAGGCACCAACCAACAAAAAAACTTAACTTACGACCAGATGAGAGGAAGGAATATATGCTTCAGGTGTCATAAGAGGTACTACCCTGGCCATCAATGTAAATAAAAAACCTTGAATCTAATGACTGGAGCTAGTGGAGTGGAACACGAGGAAGTGTATCATGATGCAAGTGAAGCAACTGAGCCTTGGGAAAGACTGTGGTTGTGGTAGAAGAAGAGCATGTTGAGCTATCTATGAATGTATCTTTGGGTATGACTACTTCACCTTATACTATCAATATACAAGGAAGGGTAAATAAGTTATATGTATTGATCTTAGTGGACAGTGGATCCACTTACAGTTTCATTAGCCCAAGAGTAGCTAAAAGCATGGCAACAACACAACCCATGAGAGTAGTTGTGGCAAGTGGACAACAAATGTCCAGTGAATAATGGTGCCCCGAGTTCAAATGGACTATGTAAGGAGAAGAATTTCAATTTCCCATGAGGGTATTACACCTTGGTGGCTATGACATGGTACTAGGTATGAATTGGATGGATCAGTTCACTCCTGTTATCCTTAACCTATTAGTGAGACTTTCCAAAAAGGCGGTAGACTCATCACACTCAAGGGCAATGCTGATAGTGCTGAAGTATTGTGTGATGTTGAGGAAGAATTAGCAAATTTGCTGCAACAAGGGAGCAGTTGTTGTTTGGTGCAATTGTATGACCTATCCAAGCGGAATCCAGAAGTAGAGGTGCCTATACCAGTTTTAGAGATGTTGCAGAAGTATGGTGATGTCTTTGAGGAACCAAAGGCCCTGCCTCCCAAAAGAAGTTGTGACCACACCATCACCTTATTGCCAGGAGATCACCCTTTCAGTCTAAGGCCTTATATATACTCCCAAGACCAAAAGGACAATTGAACAAATAATTACAGGAATAGTCAAAGTTAGGACTGTGGTGCCTAGCCAATCTTGTTTCACCTTACCAGCCCCCTTGGTAAAAACTAAGGACTCTACGTTGAGGTTATGTATTGACTACAGAAAGATGAATGCAATGACTATCAATAACAAATATCCCATTCCAGTAGTAGGAGACTTATTGGATGAACTCAAAGGGGCAATTTTGTTTTCTAAGATTGATCTTAGGGCAGGTTATCATCGGGTGAGGATGAAAGAATCTGATGAGATCAAGACTGCATTTAGAACACATCATGGGCTATGGCAATTCAAGGTCATGCCATTTGGGATGACTAATGCACATGCTACATTCCAGGCATTGATGCACCAGGTGTTTAGGGCTTACCTCAGGAAGTTCATCCTAGTGTTTTTTATGATATCTTAGTCTAGAGTCCAGACCTCAGCAGCCACTTGAGGCATTTGGAAAAGGTGCTTCAACTGCTGAGACAACACCAACTATATGCCAAGAGATCCAAATGATTTTTTGCTCAACCACAAGTGGACTACCTTGGCCACATCATTTCAGGAAATGGAGTGCAAACAGATCCTGCTAAGATCCAAACAATGCTACACTGGCCTAGACAAACAAGCATCAATGATCTAAGGGGGTTCCTAGGGCTCACTGGCTATTACAGGAGATTCATAGAGGGATATGGTGTCATTAGAAAGCCATTGACTTCACTACTCAAAAAGGGAAATTTTGCATGGACTGAAGAAGCTACGGTTACATTTGATAAACTCAAATATGCAATGGTTAGGGCTCCCGTATTGGCTTTACCTGATTTTTCCAAGCCCTTTACAGTAGAAGTTGATGCTAGTTGATAGTAGCCTATATTTATGCAATTTAGACGTTATTTACGCTCTAATTTAACTGCACTTTATTGATGTTTGAATGTTAAAAGATAACAAAATGATCTAATTAAGAAATTGTTGTTTTGAAGGAGCCACTCCGAGCTAGGAGGGAGATAAAAAGTGTTTTGGAGTCACAATGAATCGTGTAAGGCCAATCAAAGGTTAGACCGGGCAAAAAGGAGCGAAAAACGCAAGCGAAACGCAACATCCAGGTGCGCGGTCGCGAAGTGGGCCGCGAATTAGCTCGCGAACTTGAGGCAGTGGGGCAGTCAAAATCCACGGCCGGATCCGCGGTCCAATCCCCGGCCGCGGACGGGCGGTCAAAAGCGAAAAATGTATGGGCAATTATGTAATTTCCTAGGCGACTAACCTAAACCTATATGAAGCCTAAACTCGCCCAGAAGTTGGAATTAGCTAGTTTTATACGATTTTGGAGGCAGAAACAAGGGAGAGAAGACAAATCAATTCCTAAGAGTTTTTTTCTTCTTCTTCTTCTTCTTCTTACTTCTATTTGTGGATTATGAATTATATTAGTGAATTGTTTTGCACTAGTATGAGTAACTAAACTCCTAGTCTAGGATTTTGATGGAACCTATTGAAGGATAAATTTCTCGTAAGTAAAAAAAATAAAAATTTTAGACTTAAAAGAAATGATACTTACCTGGACAGCCCAGCTTCGCGCCCAGATACGCCGTTGCATCCGCGGTCGCGGATTCTGGGCAGAAGAGTGCCCAATATTCGCGCCCCATCCGCGGTCCAATCTGCGGTCGCAAACTTGGGGCAGAACACCTGCTAAATTCCGCGGTCCCATCTGCGTCCGCGGATCTAGAACAACGAGGTACCTAAAATTCGCGGTCAGATCCGCGGTCCAATTCGCAGCCGCGGATCCCCGCCTCCGACCATTTTTCATCTTTTCCGCATTTTTACCTCTTCTCGGGTTAATTTCGACCCCCGACTCCTTCGGATGCGCACAATTCTTGTAACCCTGCACACTAGTAGATCGTTCAGTAACGCTCAACATCAATTACAACAACAAAAGAAAAAGAAAAAATAATGGATTGCCTCCCAAGAAGCGCTTGAGTTAACATCGCAGCACGACGATTACCACAGTCCAATGGGTTGCCTCCCATGCAGTGCATGATTTAACGTCGCGGCACGATGCAGGTAAGCGCATTTAAGGTTTGTTGAACCTCTGAGGCTCGCTCAAATAGGTCACTAACACTCACTTTGCTTCATCCATGCCCACATAATGTTGTAATTTGTGCCCATTGACTCTAAACGCGCGAGAGTTATTTTCTGTGGCAATCTCTACAACACCTGTGGGTGTACTTCAACCACACGAATGGCCCTGACCATCGCGACTTTGGTTTGCCCGAAAATAACCTTAGTCTTGAGTTGTATAGCAATACCGTATCTCCGGGTTTAGAATTCCACTCAATTATGTATTTATCATGTATCATCTTCATTCTCTCCTTTTATAATCTTGTGCTCTCGAAAGCATGATAGCGGAACTCACCAAGCTCGTGCAACTCCGTGACTCTACTTGTTCTCGTGACTTCCATATCGAGATTCAACTGTTTCAGCGCCCACCAAGCTATATGCTCCAACTCCACCGGTAAGTGACATGCCTTCCCAAACACCAACTTGTATGGCGACATGCCGATTGGTATTTTGAAAGTAGTTCGATAAGCCCAGAGTGCATCATCTAACTTTCTCGCCCAATCCGTTCTAGTGGCATTCATGGTCTTAGTTAACACACTATTTATTTCTCTGTTCGACACTTCCACTTGACCACTTGACTGTGGATGACATGAGGTGGCCACCTTGTGGCATACATCATACTTCTCTAACAACTTCTCGAAGGCTCGAATACAAAAATGAGTGCCTCCGTCACTGATTATTGCCCTTGTAGTGCCAAATCGGGTGAATATGTTCTTTCTCAAAAACCCAATCACCCCCTTTGCATCATTTTTAGGGAGAGCTGCAGCCTCCACCCATTTGGACACGTAATCCATAGCGATGAGTATGTACTTGTTTCCATATGAGCTGACGAAGGGCCCCATGAAATCGATTCCCCATACATCAAACACTTCGACCTCCTGAATTGGGTTCATAGCCATCTCATGTCGGTGGGAAATATTCTTGGTTCTCTGGCATTCATCACAACACTTTACCCATAAATGTGAATCTTTGAACATTGTTGGGCAGTAGAAGACCACCTCCAAGACTTTTGCAGCTGTCGTTACTCCCCCGAAATTCCCACCGTATTGTGACGCGTGACATGCCTACAAAATAGAAGATTGGTCTATCTCGGGGATACATCTCTGGATCATGTTGTCAATACAAATCCTAGATAGATAAGGTCCATCCCAATAATACATGCAGCAATCACGAAAGAATTTTACCTTTTGGACAGAAGAAAAGTCATAAGGAACAATACCGCTCGCTAGATAGTTTGCAATATATGCATACCATGGCGCTTCCTCAAGACTTGTGGCTAGTAGTTGCTCATATGGAAAGGTTTCCAGAATCTCTTCTACCTCGACCTCTTTATCGGCTCCTTCCCGTCTAGACCAGTGATCAGCTACTTGGTTTTCTGTTCCCTTACGGTCACGGATTTCCAAGTCAAATTCTTGCAGTAGTAACACCCATCGAATCAGACGCGATTTTGACTCCTTCTTCTTGATTGGGTACCTGAGAGCAACATGATCAGTATAAACAATTACCTTCGAGCCTATCAGGTACGATCTGAACTTGTCAAATGCAAACACCACTGTCAGCATCTCCTTCTTAGTCACAGTGTAATTCAGCTGGTCTCCACTTAGCGTTCTACTTGCGTAGTATATTGGATGCATGATTTTATCTTTTCACTCCCCAAGAAGTGCTCCCACAACATAGTCACTCACATCACACATCAGCTCAAATAGTTGCTCCTAGTCAGGGGAAACTATGATAGGTGATGTTACCAGTCTATTCTTCAATTCTTCAAATGCTACCTTGCAGTCATCAGAAAACACAAAAGGGTGATCTTTTTCAAGCAGTTTACACAAGGGGTTAGAAATTTTGGATTTTTTTAAATATAAATCTCCTATAGAAACCAGTGTGCCCAAGGAAGCTTTTGATTGCTTTGACGGAAGTGGGTGGTGGAAGCTTTTCTATCACGTCAACCTTTGCAAAATCCACCTCAATGCCTTTACTTGACACTAGGTGCCCCAAGACTATACCTTCTTGTACTATGAAATGGCACTTTTGCCAGTTGAGTACAAGATTCGTCTCGATACACCTCTTCAATACTCTTCTCAAGTTCTTAAGGCAATCATCGAATGAATTCCCCACCACTGAGAAATCATTCATGAAAACCTACATTATTTCCTCTACCATATCTGTGAAAATGGACATCATGCACCTTGGAATGTGGCGGGTGTGTTGCATAGGCAAAACGGCATCCCCCGAAAAGCATAAAGTCTATAAGGGCAGGTGAACGAGGTTTTCTCTCTGTCCTCTGGTGCAATAGAGATATGATAATACCCCGAGTACCCATCTAGAAAGCAAAAGTGGGACCTCCCTGCCAATCTATCTAACATTTGATCAATGAACAGAAGTGGGAAGTGGTCTTTCCGGGTAGCCAAGTTCAACTTCATGTAATCCTTATAGATTCGCCAAACTGTGACTATTTGTGTAGAGATCAATTCGTTCTTCTCATTTTTCACTACCGTCATACCTCCCTTTTTTGGCACACACTAAACTGAGCTAACTCAGTTGCTGTCAGTTATGGAAAATATGATTCCCGCATCTAACCACTTAATCACTTCTTTCTTCACCACTTCCTTCATGTTGGGGTTCATCTTTCTTTGGTGTTCTCTGGAAGGTTTATGCCCATTTTCCAGTAAAATCTTATGCATACAGAAGGCCAGGCAGATACCCTTGATGTGTGCAATGGTCCACCCAATTGCAGTCTTACACTCCGTCAGTACCTGCAAAAGCTGTTCTGCCTGCACATCTAACAAACTAGATGAGATAATAACAGGTAAAGTTGAGTTAGGTCCTAAGAATGCATACCTGAGATGAGATGGCAGTGACTTCAGTTCCAACTTTGGTGGCTCTTATATCGATGGCTTAGCTGGTGGATTGTTTCTTTCCTCTAAGTGCAAGGGATCAAATTTAAGCTCCCTCTTACAAAAACCTCGGCCTTCCAGAGCAAGTACCCACTCTGCCAAGTCTTCTCCATTGGCTTTATCTAGGTTCATGAGACAGGCTGTTAAAGGGTTTTTAGTGTTCAATGTCTCACCTTCCTCCTCCAAAATTACATCCACGACATCTATTAAAGAGCAATTAGCGAATTCACTTGGTCGCCGCATAGATTTTTGCACGTTGAATGTTATCTCTTCATCATTTCATCTCATTTTGAGCTCTCCAGTTTCATAATCAGTTAGATCTCTCTCAGTGGACAAGAATGGTCTTCCCAAAATTATGGGAATTTCCTCGTCAACCCAACAATCAACAATGACAAAATCTGCTGGGAACACAAACTTCCCAACCTGTACTAATACATCATCTAGAATACCAGAGTGCCTTTTCACTGTCCAGTCAGCCAGCTGTAGTAACATGGACATGGGTCTAGCTCTCCCAATGCCTAGCCTTTTGTAGATGGCCAGGGGCATAAGGCTTATGATTGCCCCCAAATCATACAGTGCCTTAGCAAATGCATAGTTGCCTATTGTGCATGGGATTGTGAAAGTCCCTGGGTCAGACAGCTTCTCAGCAATAGGTCACATCACAACAACACTGCAAGTCTGAGTCAGTGTAACCGTGGCCAAGTCTTGAAAGTCGAACTTGCGGGACATCAATTCCTTCATCATTTTCGCATAACAAGGCATCTCCTTTAAAGAATCAATCAATGGAATGTTTACCTGAATTTGCTTCAACATTTCCAGGAATTTCTTGTACTACTCATTTTTCTAATACTTGGCCAATCTCTGTGGGAATGGTGCTGGAGGTCGCTTCTTCCCTGTGATTTGATTTTTTTTCTTATTCAGGCACTGCCTCCACTATCGGTTCCTTTGCTGCATGCGTCTCTTTCACAACCTCTTTTTCTTTGTTGGCGTCTTCTTGTGCATATTGTACCGTCACCTCAGTCAACCCTGCTGAATCATCTACCTCAATGGGCACTGGCTCCAGTGTCTCTGTACAACTGCTTTCACGAGGAATTTCTTACTCCAGGTCTAGGTCTCTACCGTTTCAAAGACTCACTGCATTAGCTATTTCGAGCCCTACTCCTTTGGATTGATTTGTGTGTCTACAGGTAACGTCCCTGGGGACGATTATTTAAAGCCATCGAAATTTGTCCCAATTGAATATCAATATTCTTTATTGCTGATGTAAAGACCCATAGAATTCTTAACCAATGATGAGGCCCAGTTAGATCCCCATGTTGATATAGCCGTAAAAATTCTTAGGTTCAGACCTCTTAGGAAGTGAAAAGTACCCCCGGACTTAGAGGAAGAAAATTTGCGAAGGGATGCAAATCTGTGGTCCACTATGCGGTCGCATATCAGGTACGCGGACCGCATAATGGCAGTATAGTAGGACAGTTTGCTGACCATTTTGAGGTCAACTATGCGCCCCAAAATGCAATCACATATCAGGTATGCGGGCCGCATAGTTCATCGCATCTTTGCGTTTGAGTTTTTACGAGGGGAGTTATGCGGTACACTATGCGACCGCATAACGGGTATGCGGACCGCATAGTTTCCACATACCTAGGCAAGCCACTTTTCTTTTTCTCCCAGTTGAGACCAATTATGCGGCAGGTTTGCGGACCACATAACCAAAATGCGATCGCATTTTGGATTGCAAACCTGCGTCGGGGCACCCATTTTCTAATATTTAAAACCCGACCCCAGACCAATCTAACACCTATCCCCCCCATCATTTTTAGCCATTTTTCTGATATATTAAAGTGAGTTAAGGGAGAGTTCTATGGAGAAGGGTCCCTATTCATCAAATTAAACTTCAATCACCACTCAAGGCTTGGGAGTAATCAACTAGAGTACCAATTCTTGCACTTTAAGAGGTAAATTTCCAACACCCCAACCTTGATTACCATATTATAGCTAAAATGGGCCATGGATAGGTTAGTTCATGGGAATGGGGATAGGGACCTTGCATGCATGTAATCAAGTAATTCCAATCTTATAGGGGAAATGGGTTAGAATAATCTTTCACTAAAAAGGGACCATGCAACCTTAATGAACACTAATGTTTGATACAATGCTCAAGTGAGATAATGCCATAATCATTATTCCTATTTTTGGGTTCAATTGTGCTACATCATGAATTAGATTGAAGGTGCTAAAGGGCCCGGCAAAATGTGGTAGCAATTAAGGAAAACCCCAATTGAGGTATGTATGGCTAACTATAATCTTCATAGGATAAACTTGTTGGTGTTCTAATCCCGGTTATGAGCTCCTTGTTTGATTTTATAAAGGATTGATGGGTTCTATACGTTAAGTTGGGAAGCTCTTGTTTCCATGTTGTTCTAAATTGCTACCATGTCACAATATTATTTGAAAGTATGAATTGTGATTATCATGCTCTTCTTGTTATTATGTGTATGAATCCGTATATGTGTTGGTTCTAGCTGATATGCAAGATGAGTATATGAAACGGTTAAAGAAAAGAATGTGACATGAATGGTTAAATATGTCCAAGTGCCAAGAACTGTATAATAAATGATGGGAAGATATGCGATTTGAAGGATCAAATCGATATGGTTATGTCCCAGTGTGAGATGGCTTAGCCGATCAGGCCGAGATCGGACTCCATGTTGTACACATGGTGGTGATTGCATAAAAAATATGATATTGGAAATGTCTCACTATTTCACGTGAGATGGCTTAGCCGGTCGGGCCGAGACCGGACTCCGTATGAAAATGACACGGTGGTAATTATGAAACTATGATGTTGTAATGTCTCACTTCGGATGGCTTAGCCGGTCGGGCCGAGACCGGACTCCGTGTGAAAAAGACACGGTGGTATATTAAAATTGTGTCACTTGGATTTAAATAATTACTATCCAAAAGATGGAGTAACGAAATAAGAAACCATTGTGACTCTTGTTTGTGTTTCCCTAGTTCTGTGAATTGTTATTTGATGTCTCTAATTGCATTACTACATGTTTGTTGTTTATTCTATCTAGAGTAGAGTTTGTTCATACATACTAGTACTATTAAATGGTACTAACGTCCCTTTTTCCAGGGATGCTACATCTTCTTATGGATGTAGGTGGCTCTGTAGCTGGTAGCGCTGATCATCGGTAGTGGTGCCTTCTCCTCCTTTTTACTGCAGTTCTGGTGAGCCCCATTTCCTCCCGAGGCCGTGTATAAAAATGTGTTGCTCTTTCTTTGGATATGTTGTTCTATTTTTAGGTATTGCCGGGGCCTTGTTGCCGGCAGAATCATGTCCATCTTCTCTACCTTAGAGGCTCCGTAGTCACTCATGTGGGTCATGTATGTTTTTGGGTAGTTGTTGGGTTAACTTGTAACTATAATTCCATCTCGTAAAGGTTATAATCAGCATGTATGTTTTGGAAAGACCAAATTGTTGATGTCGGTATATAAGAAAGAATGGATTAATATCATGAGCTTACGCTTTTGATTCATTTCCTTCTAACCTAGTAAACGATGTTATACTAAAATATCGGGGTGTAATGAGACGGGTAGGAAAGTCTAAGCAGGCTTGCTTGACTGGGTTCACTCGGTTAAGCGCCGGTCGCGTCCTCCAGGCTTGGGGCGTGACAAACATGGTACCAGAGCCTAAGGTTTTAAAGTGTCCTAGGATATCTCGGAGTCGTGTCTAGTAGAGCCCTTCTTATCAGTGTGTTGTCGACCACATCTATAATTAGGGGTTGCTTGGACATTTAGGAATAATACCCTTCATTGTTATTATATATCGTGCGATGGAGTGAAAAGTATTGTTTCTCTTTGACATGTGCATTGTTTTAACTTTCAGTAAATGGCACCCAAAAAGAAAGCGCGACTCGGCCAAAGGGCCAATGCCACCCCAGGAGTGGCCATTGATTCCCAATTGCATGATACGGGTGAGAATGATTCCCCGACTATGAATCTGCCTAACTCCTCCGCTCTAGACCGGACCATCCCAATTCCTACTCCAGCGGAGGGTGCCACAATCCCTCCCACTGATATTCCTGATCCTCCTCCATCCCCAACTTTCGGTCCCGGTACTTCTGATGTGGATCTTAGGGGAGTTATTGATGCTGACGCAGCAGGTGGCTTCTCAGGCCCAGAGGTCCAATATTTCCCCCACTTCCTCTAGCGGGCAAGGAGATTCTTCCGGTTATAGGGTTAACAGGTTTCTTCAGCTAGCCCCTCCAGAGTTCACAGGTACCGACCTCCAGGCTGATCCTCATGATTTCATCGATGAGATGCACAAAACCCTCCGAATTATGCGTGCTACCAAAATGGAGGGAGTAGATATGGCTTCCTATTGTATGAAAGGGGCATCATATTCCTGGTTTGAGATGTGGGAGGATTCCCGTGAGGAGGGGAGCCCTCCGGTGGGGTGGAGTGAGTTCGCAGATGCCTTCATAGACCATTTCTTGCCCGCCGAGACTAGGGCAGCCCGTGCTTCAGAGTTTGAGGTCCTGAAACAAGGTAGTAAAGTGTGTGAAAGTATCATATGGAGTTTGTGCTCCTGTCCAAGTATGTTGTTCATATGATGCCGACTATGGAGGCTAGAGTTAGTTGGTTTGTACAAGGCCTTGGTCCCTTGGTTATCAATGAAGCTTCCACAGCCGCTCTAGATTCTGACATGAATTATGGCAAGACTGTGGGATTTGCCCAGGCTACAGAGGCTCGAAAGTTGAAGCTAAAGATGGATCGAGAAGGTGGTAGTAGGGCCCGGTCAGCGGGTGACCTTGGGGGTTCATTCGGAGGTGGGATATCAGCTCATCGGGAAGGGTCAGCAGGGCCATCCCAGTCTTATGTTCAGTCTTCAGCTAGTGCCCCACCATCAGGGCATCATCATCAACAAGGAGGCTGCTTTGGGCCCAGTCCAGGCAGCAGGAGGTTCCATCAGCAGGGTCGATCGGGAGGGAGATTCCAGCAGCAACGGAGGGCCTCATGCCCTAAGTGTAGGAGGTTTCATATGGGGCCCTGTTACATGGACATGCTAGTGTGTTACGGATGTGGGATGAGAGGCCAAATTCAGAGAGATTGTCGTGCGTCCAGCCAGGGCACGAGTAGGGGCACCGACCAGCCATCCAGTTTTTCAGCTGCTACCTTATCAGCATACCCTCCAGCTCGAGGCCCTCCAGCACCAGCAGGGCGTGGTGTAGCTAGGGGTGGTGCACGGGGTCCGGGAGGACCTAGCCGGTTCTATGCCCTGAGTGGTCGTCAGAGTGCAGAAGCTTCTCCAGATTTCGTCGTAGGTATTTTAACTGTTCAATCCCATGATGTGTATGCCCTTATTGATCCCGGATATTCTTTATCATATGTCACTCCTTATGTTGCTTCAAGCTTTGGGATAGAACCAGAACAACTTCATTAGTCGTTCTCAGTATCTACTTTGATTGGTGAGTCTATTACGGCCGCGCGAGTCTATAGGGATTGTGTTGTCATGATGCGTGGTCGGGATACCACGACCGATCTTACTAAGCTAGGAATGATTGATTTTGATGTAATAATGGGAATGGATTGGGTTTATTCATGCTTTGCCAAACTTGACTGCCGAACCAGAATTATGAGGCTTGAGTTTCCTAACGAGCCAACTGTTGAGTGGGAGGGGAATAATATTATGCCGAGAGGTAGGTTTATTTCCTACCTTAAGGCCTCAAAATGATCAAAAAGGGGTGTATCTATCATTTGGTCCGAGTTGCGGACACCACCTCTGAGTGCCTGCTCTCGAGTCTGTGCCAATTGTGAATGAGTTCCTTGATGTCTTTCCGGACGAGCTCCCTGGGATCCCTCCAGACATAGAGATTGATTTCGGGATTGATGTATCGGGAACGCAACCGATATCTATTCTAACCTACAGGATGGCACCAGTGGAATTGAAGAAGTTAAAGGAGCAACTGAAGGATTTGATAGAAAAGGGTTTCATCTGACCAAGTGTGTCGCCTTGGGGCGCACTAGTCCTCTTTGTCAGGAAGAAAGATGGGTCGCTGCGAATGTGTATTGACTAACGGCAACTCAACAAAGTCACAATCAAAACCAAATACCCATTCCCTCGGATAGATGATTTGTTCGATCAATTGTAAGGTGCTAGATTCTTCTCAAAAATTGATTTGCGGTCCGGGTATCATTAGTTAAAGATATGGGAGCAGGATATTCCTAAAACAGCTTTCCAAAACTCGATATGGGCACTTTGAATTTTTGGTAATGTCATTTTGGCTAACCAACGCCCCAACAACTTTCATGGACCTTATGAATCGGGTCTTCAAGCCATTTCATGACTCTTTTGTGATACTCTTTATTGACGATATCCTTGTATATTCGCGAAGTCGAGAAGATCATGCTAATGACCTCAGGGTAGTTCTGCTGACTCTTCATCAGCACCAATTATATGCAAACTTCTCAAAATGCGAATTTTGGCTTGAATTAGTTTCTTTTTGGGCCATGTTGTCTCCAGGGAAGGGATTCAGGTTGATCCCCATAAGGTCGCAGCAGTAAAGGTGTTACACCCCATGTTTTCGTACGTGAGAGTACATCGTAAGTCAATTGATGTAAGCTCAGAAATAAGATTCTATTTGATGGAATATAAAGTAAGTTAATCATGTTACATTAGAGGTTACAAATATTTAAGATCATGAATAACGAGTACCAAGAGGGTTGGAAAGCTTAGAAGCTAAACCAACTGAAGAGTATAAGTTTCGTCAAAAGTCGACGAGTTTGGAATGTTATAACATGTACTTTAGGGTGAGACTATGGTTAATTAAATTATAAGGAGGTTATGCTATGATTTAATTTTTTCATATGATAGTCTTGTGCTACGTTTTGAAGTCAAGCAAGTTTTGGAACAGAAGTTGGAATAGGTCTTCACAAGTTACATTCATAAATTTGTTAAAACTTAGGTCGAATGTAGCTGCACTTTTCTCCCAATATACTTATAATTAGGGGATGATATACCTAACAAATTGAATATGTACAAGTCTAGTTTCCAATTCATTAAACCGTTCAACGATACGATGTAGGAGTAGAGAGATATTTTCAGTTTCGCGAGACTGCACAGACATCATATATGACAAGCAGGTGGATCACTAGAGCTTTTTGAGCAATAGATTTCATGTGTTATATGAGGTCATATTGGGATATATTATACACCAAATTGAAGGTCTTAGAATGTAGTTTCCAACTCTCTTAACCGTTCGTTCATATGACATCGGCATAAAAAGATATAAGCATCGGAAGATGGACCAATCCTAGGGTGCCAAGCTAGCACCTCTTTGACTTTTTCCAAAATAGATATATATGTGTATTAGGTCGGCTTTCTCTTAATATTTTAGCATAAAACGACCAGATAACACCCATAAACATAACCTCAAGCTATCTTCTAGGGTTTCAAAGAAGAATATCATCCCGGGCATGAAATCGAGAAGCAATAACATCAAAACGATCCCTACGACGTAAGTGTCATTATACCACTTCTCCTTTTTCTTTGTAGTTAGAGTTTTGGAAGTTACTTCATAGTTAAGAAATGTCTAATATCTGTATTTAAGTGCTTAAATATCAAGGAAGGTTGATAAATGTATTTCCTAATAGTTAGAACTCACGGGACGGTGATCGGAAGCCGTGAGTTCGAGTTATTTGACTTGTAGCAGACTGTTTTGTGTTGCGGTTGGGCTGCGTGTTTTCCTACTGTTTTGTGGAGTTTTGGAGGAGGAAGGGTGTGGAGAAACACCATATATATTTAGGGTTGTGATCTGGTCGTTCGTTGTAATATTTCCGGGTCGTTTGACATGACTACGATGGTCGTCTTATGTGTGAAGTGATTAGGTTGTGTGTGGACTATTTTGGAGGCTCAATATGATTATTATTGATGTTGTTTGGGATGTTAGGTGATTGTTTTGACTTGTGTGAATTCATATATATAGGGGAGGTGTTTTCTGTTTCATCGTAAAATAGGTTGTGGTCGATACATAATAGTTATGACGCTTAAACGATAACGATAGTGTCGTTTCTCTTATTGTAGATTAAGGAGTTGTGAAATTTGTGTAGATTGAGGTTGGGTCAGTATATACAAGGTATGTGAAGCTATTCCTTTCCTTATTTTGCACGACTCCGATTGTACATA
>ML289077.1:9181-31723 GCA_005239495.1 Nicotiana undulata
AGGAGGAGGGTAGGGGGACAGTGGGTTGGGTGGGGGTGCAGAGGAAAAAAAACAGAAAATTGAATATTACAAAAAAAAGTAAAAAAGAAAAAAAGAAAAAATTGCGCGAGTGGGGGTGTAGAAAAACGAAAAATAGAAATTTAAAATTACAAAAAAAAAGTAAAAAAAAATTGTTTTTTGGGGGTGGGTGGGGTAGCAGGGTGGGTGGTAACGGAAAAAATAACTTTTTTGAGAGAGGGGGGCATGGGGTGGGATTAGGTGGGTTGGTGTGGGATGGGTTGGTGAGGGTATGAAATAGGGTGAGGAAGCTTGAGAAGGAGTTTGGGAAAATGTTTTCCCTTCTCTTTATATGAAAATATTTTCCTCCAATTGGAGGAAAATGAGTTGATGAGGAAAATATTTTTTAAAATATTTAAGTCAATCAAATATGAGAAAATTGGAAAACATCTTCCGAAAAATATTTTCCATCATACCAAACACTCCCTAAGTGATATGAAAAGTAAATTTGACATTGAAAATAAGATGAGGACATAAAAATAATTAAGTAAAATATATATTTATTTTTTTAAATGTATGTGAGGACTACAAAAGTCCTTGATTCTCCCTAATTATATATAGTAAATATATACAATGTAAAGTCAGAGTTTGGAAAATAAGAAAGTTGATTATATATACTTACAAAGTGAAAGCCGGTAATATCAAGAATACCAGCAGCAACAGAGGCATAGTTAACTCCGAAACACATTTTGTCGACGTTGAATATCTCCGAATATGGTGGAATCTTGTAACCGGCTAAAGAATAGAAAAACTAAAGGGTAAAAGGTATATTGTGCCCTCCGAAGGCTGAATAAAATGGAATTGAAAGGATAATAGTTAATTTGCATTGTGCAAACTCTTTACCCTAAAATCGGATAATAATTGAATTTATATGTGGTTTTAAAGATACGTGATATAACTTGGTACAAATTAAGAGAATAGATTAATATTGAGGTTGACGATAAAAAATAAATGCAAACCACACGAACCGAATTTCCTTGGTCCTCGAGATTGACCACCCTCGAACCATAGATAATTCAACTGAAGTCTCAACAGACTAATAGAGTAATAAGATAATAAAATCTAGAAAATGACAGTATATTGCTTTACGTAGCGTAAATAAGATGTGGTTTACAAATGATTAGACCCCGTTTATATATTAGGAGAGTCATACTCTTGACACAGTTCTATATAAAGTAACAAATCTCATGATTAGCTAATTAACTGACACATCCTTGATATGTGCCGAGATTCCCGCCGTGAGTTGCACCTGATCGCGGATATTTCGTCATTCTGTTATTTGGCATGCAAATTTCCCTCGATCTCGCTTGATCTCGATTTTGTCCGGTCTTGGGATCGAACTTAACGAAATAACCTCGCACCTTAGTTTGATATAATCTGAGGTCGAATCTAAACCTATCATATTCCAGTCTTGGTTGATCACATAAGGGGCGAGCCCGATTTTGACTGTATACAGATAGTCCCCTCATTTCTCGGAGAGAAGATGACGTGAAACAATATGAACTTCCAAATCTCGTCTCGATAGGCCATGATGTAAGCAACGAACCTGACTATGACATAAACAATAAATGGATAACGAAACGTCCTGTGGTCCAGTTGCCAAGGCATTAAATGTTGTTAGTTGCTGGTCAGCCACTACGTGTTCGGAACCATCACCAGCAAGCTATAAGTACCCTAGCTTTCCTTCATTCAAACTTTGCGTTCCAAGCTCCTCATGTTCTTGTTTTTCCTTCAAAAATCCCTTTGCTTTGCAACTCTTGCACACAAATTTCTTGAAATTTTAGAAAATCGTATACCATCCTAGTTCTCTTTTCTTCTGTTCTACAATGGCGAAAACATCTAAGACCGTACCGCAAAAGGAGGCCGCTTCTTCATCACGACCCGCCGGCGGAGGGGCTGCGGCGGAGCCTCACCCTGAGGAATGTTTCCCAATAGGGTGCCCTATTGTTGCAGACTTTAAGGTTGAAAAGACCTACTCGGTAGCGGGTCGATGTAAGCTGGTCTCGAGGTATATATGCACAATTACCAACGATCTCCTCACCAAGGTTAAAGAGGATTGCAACTGGGCCCATAAGCATGTGGTAGAACCTTCACCTGAGGAATCGATCACTACCCACGTGGATGGTTTGCTAAGTAGTTACATGTCACGACCCAATTTCCCTCCGTTGGGTATCGTAACGGCACCTAGTCTTAAGGACTAGGTAAGCCTAACATAAGGTAAACATAAGTTATAATATTGAACCTCTTAAGTGCTTCTTGATATAAATCTCTATACATTACATATCTTCCCAAAACCCGGTAAGTACAAGTCATAAGCTTTAACGAATTTACAATAGTATCTCTAATTACCAATGTTCGGGATGAATACGACAGTGTATGAATAACAAATATAAGAAGGTGACTCCGAAACCGCGAACGCTGAAGCAGTTTTACCTTGAGTCTCCACAACAGCAACCGCGCTGCTAACTATCGATCGGCCGGCTATGCAAAACCTGGAATCTGCACAAAAACATGTGCACAAGTGTAGAATGAGCACACCACAGTGGTGCCCAGTAAGTATCAAGACTAACCTTGGTGAAATAGTGACGAGGACTAGTCAGGACACCCACTGGTCTAATAAATCAAACAAACATAAATATCAAAATGACAGGATATGACATTTATCTAATGACTACACAATGTAATTAACACATCACACGTTCAAGCGGAAGGAAAATACAGTAAAATACAACGAAGCATCATACTAATACACGGAAGGAGGGATGGGAACACAACCCGAAACCGAAACCCACAATACAGCAAGAACAAGTAATAATTCAGCACTGCAACAGTTTCCATGTCAGGCCTTAGCCAACAACCCCAAGTATTTTTGGAAAAATACTTCAAGTGTAAAGCTTCACCCGTAAGTTTATATTGAAAGCTTTGAATAGAATCATTTCAAATATAAAATTTTCTTTGAAATATACTTTCTCCGAATATATATATATATATATATATATATATATATATATGTATATGTATGTATATATATATATATGTATATGTATGTATATGTATGTATATATATATATATATGTATATGTATGTATATATATACATTTAGAAAGAGAAATCCTCAAAACATAGTTCCTTCAAAATAAATGGTTTTCAAATATACTTCCCCGATAAATGCCCTTCAAATATCGTTTTCTGCAAGACAGATGCTTTTCAAATATACCTTTGAAATAAAAGTCCTTCAGACATAGTTTTCTTCAAGATAAATGCTTTTCAACTATACTTTTCAATATATATTATTCGATCATAATCTCTTCAAGATAAATCTACCATAACTCCGTCTGTAGCTCATAATTTGTCATGCAGTAGAAGGGGAAAGCTCTCGGAATACGCCTGTATTCCCAATTTAAATATGCAATGCAATACAGGGGGAAAGCTCCTGGAATATGTCCGTAGTCCCAATTTAAATATGCAATGCAATACAGGGAAAACCTCCCGGAATACGTCTGTAGTCCCAATTTAAATATACAATGCAGTACAGGGGGAAAGCTCTCGGAATACGTCCGTAGTCCCAATTTAAATATGCAATGCAGTACAACAGAGATAACAACCACAACAAGAAAAAAATATCGTACATCGCCACAACAATCACAAGGCAACAAAAGATAGAAATGCTATGTACGACAACCAATCAAATCAAGAACTTAAGTCACTAACACATTAGAACTCATTCACAAGGAATGACCACCGAAAAGGAATAATGAGCGTAAAGAACACAACTTAACCAGAGAGAAACAAGACATAACAACGAATCCAAAATATTCAAGTCAACAATAAGAAACCAAATCATCCCGGCAAGGGAACCAGCTATAACCAATCTCACTTAAACAATTAGTTTCACAGAATAAAACCCAGCTTGAACCAATGCTCAGCAATAGGCAACACCAAGGAAATACCATCAACATGGATAATTATCTAACTAAACCTAAGTAGCACTTAAGGGAAAATCATATGAATCACAATATACGACTCACGGGCATGCTTGACACCAACGTATAGATATTCCAATTACTGCTAAACCATTATAGGGTGAGATGATACAAATTCTAGCTAAGTAGGAAATATATGAAGAAGAATATAACATAGTGATAGAAGAGGTAAAATCTTCAGCTAAGTCAATTAAGATCAAATAATCAACCAGGGAAAATCTAAAAGCAAGTAATTCTAATTTAAGCAGGAAAGGATGAAATTAGAAATCAAGAATGCAGTCATAGAAATTACAAGTTCATACACAGGCGTATAAGGACCTAAGAACCCTAAAAGGCCAACCTATTTTCAAATAAGTCCGAGTACGCACTCGTCACCTCGCGTACACGTGCTACAATCAGCATAGAAGACTCAAATCTTAAGGGGTAGTTCCCCCACACAAGGTTAGGCAAGATACTTACCTCGACGGCGACAACTCTATACTCTAAAATGACTTCTAGGGCGAAAAGACCTCTGGATGGCTCAAAATCAACTAAAACAACTTCAAAATACACACAAAATGTATAAGGAACTATTCTAAATAATAAAGTTTCAATCTTTACAAAATTATAAATATTGACCCAAAAGTCGACCCCTGGTCCCGCACCTCGGAACCCGTCAAATTTTATAAAATCCCAATACCCATTCCGATACGAGTTCAACCATACAAAACTTATCAAATTCCGATACCATTTGGTCCCTCAAATCACGATTTTTCATTTTAGAATTTTTCTTCCAAAACTCACATTTTCTTCAACTAAAAACACAAATTAAATGATAAAATCAAGGACTAATTCATGGAATATATTTAATTCTAGTTGAAGAACACTTACCCATTCGATTTGTGTGAAACACCCATCAAAAATCGCCAAGACCCGAGCTCTAGAAGTCAAAATATGATAAAAATGGTGAAACTCCCGATTTTGAAGTTTTATAATCTGCCCAGGTATTTAATAAAACGCGATCGCGAGAGAAGTGATGCGATCGCATTGAAGGAAAACGTACGGTGTTCAAAAGGTGCAATGTGATCGTGTAACAACTGATGCGATCACATAGAAGGAAAATATGGCTACTGTTAAGGTGAGCTACGCAAACACGATGGTGGGAATGCGGACGCGGAGAAGAAGGAAAGGAAATAAACGCGAACGCATTGGCTCTTATGCGATCGCGAAGAAGAAGAACCCACTGCCCCCAGCCCTATCTTCCACTGTGCGAACGCGAAGAAGAGGGTGCGATCGCGAAGTGTGGAGCCTACAGAGCTATGCGATCGCGAACCAACCTATGGGAACACGATTAAGAAAAACTGGGCTGGTCAACACTACACTATGTGATTGCGGATGAGCCTATGCGATCGCATAGAAGAAAACACAATATAGCAGAACAACAGAGAAAAATGAGGGAAAATTCACTCGAAGCCTATCCGAAACACACCCGAGGCCCCCGGGACCCCGTCCAACTACACACATAAGTCATATAACCTCACACTGATTTGCTCGAGGTTTCAAATCACATAAAACAACACCAAAATGACGAATCAAACCAAAAATTAAACTTATGAATTTTCAAATCTTCAAATATCAAAACGCGTGTCGAAACCTGTCAATTCAACCCAGAATGAAGTGAAATTTTGCAGACAAGTCATAAATAACACATCGGACCTACACCCACTCTCGGAATTCCATTCCAAGCCCGATATCAAAATTCCACCTATCGGCTGAAATAGCTGAAATTCTAACTTTCGCCAAATTACCTCAAATTACTCTACGGACCTCCAAACCTAATTCCGGACACGCGCCTAAGTCCAAAATCATCATATGAATTTATGGACATTAACCAAAACTCATTTCGAGTCCGTTTACACAAAACTCAAACCTCCGGTCAACTTCCATCATTAAGCTTCCAAAATTGAAAATTTTCTCCCAATTCGACTCCGGATTATCCGGTAACTGAATCCAACCATGCACGCAGGTCGGTATACCCAATGTGAAGATATTCATGACCTTACTCCATCGAACGGAGTTTAAATTATCAAAATGACCGGTCGGGTCGTTACATTCTCCCCTTCTTAAAACAAACGTTCGTCCTCGAACGTGCCAAGATTCGCCTCGAACTCATCCAATCACTGATTGCACACTTCAAACACACACCCGCGGGTGATCCCACGTCACCCCAAGCTACATAAGCCTGATGACACAATCACAACTGCAATATAGCCTTCCCATCACCACTGATAAGCCTCATACCTCAATTTCTCACCTTCTACCCATATCCAAAACACCCAATTCTAAATCCATATCTGGCATTAGTCTCAACCCGCTGCATTAAATCATGACTATACCCATAAGGTACGACCATACAATATAGCACATCACACATGGGTTCAAAATAACATTTTTTATCACAATAGCTGCCCGAAATCAACTCAGCATTGGCAATTAGCCTCACATCTGAAAGAACTCTGTTTCCAAGCCCCATCATACTGATAATGATGCATTAAACACGAAGACCTCATTATTATACACCCGAATCACCAAGCCACAACTAAAACCACCGGGAACACATCCTGCAAGCTAAAACCAAAGAAGCGCATAACGAAATGATTGAATATGAAAAGAGAAACATGTAAAAGAACTATAAAACAAGCCCATAGGCGCAACTCTCTATCAATACTGACTTACAAAGGCAATATAACAAGGAAAAAGCAAAGCATATGAATAAATCACAAGGATCCCATCCTGATAAAATTTCCACCGCGGTACTCAGTCCAGCCCAAACATATCGAATCACAAATATCACTGTATTGGTAAAAAAGAGCTTCACATGTATGATAATTCTTGATGATTCAGCCAGTTACGTGGAACAAGGAAAACATGACAGTTGGACATGATCCTATAAGGAGGTGCGAGGCCAAGAGGCACGACACTATATACCTACAAAGTAATCAGCTACGGAAGACTCAACTTGATTGAGTCAAAGAAGAGACACGGTCAGAATGAATCTGGACAGAGCTACGAGCAGATTCAAAGGTCTTCAATTAATGATCCGCACGTTACACAACCTTCACGCAACAATTACGGTTATTCACTGTAACGTTATATTAATGTAATAATTAGTCATTAATGTGTTATCATTACAAGAGGTAGACGTTATACTGAAGAATTCCCTATATAAGGGAATAGAAGTTAACTTGTAAGGGGCATCTGGACTACGAATACCATACTCTTTATTTTTCTGTGCATCATACTATTGTCTATTTACTTACTCCTTTTTATTTATCATTATTTCCTTGATTATCATTAACCCATGTTCATTCCTAAAAATAAGCTTTAGTCAAGGAATCTAATTTTTTGGTTAAACAAATTGGTTCAGTTACCGGGAATCTGATAATCTTTGTTTGCTTTTCAAAGCGATATCCTCTGAACTATGTCGAACCCCAACGACAATAACCAGCAGAGAAATGGGACTCCAACACCTCTTCCATCCCTAAGAGGTTCAAGGGAACAATCCCAAGAGAGATCTAACAACAACGACAATAACAACAATGATAATGATCAAACAGTAGAACAAGATCAGGTAAAGCAAATGATTGCAAAGTATGTGAGCCAAGCTTTGCAAGAATTTGCAAGGGGATTACCAGCGATATCATCTGCATCACTGACACCACCTCCTAATAACACAGTCACCGTGGAAATCCTCAGTCTGGGTTGATAAATTCAGCAAGGGATGACACTCCTAACGAATCTCTCGAAACGAGACCAGGTATGACTAATAACCCTGAATTACAAAATTTACTACTAACCTTGCAGAAACAGGTGAAGGAACAAAACGATCAAATCGAGCAAATTCCTGGAGTATCACTTGTTATCAAAGGCATTGATGTTGATAGATATTCTCAACAACCTTGGAAACCGAGCGCATCACCTTTTCCTATACCTAAGAAGTTCAAAATGCCTGATGTCCCTAAGTATGACGGAACAACTGACCCACATGACTGCTTTTACCACTGGAGTAAAAGGTAACGATCTGACAAAACAAGAAATTGAGTCGGTTCTAGTCAAAAATTTGGAGAAACACTTACCAAAGGAGCCCTAACCTGGTATTCTCTTCTCCCTGAAAACTCTATAGATTCATTTGCTGAACTTGTAGATTCTTTCATAAAAGCACACTCCGGTGCAAAAAAGGTAGAGAAAAGAATGGAAGACATATTTAAAATAAAACAAGGAGACACGGAACTACTCCGTGAATTTGTAAACAGATTCCAACGAGAAAGAATGCAACTACCAAGGGTGCCCGATAACTGGGCAGCCATGGCATTTGCGAGCAATCTAAATGACAAAAGCTAAGAAGCCACGAGAAGACTCAAGGAAAGCTTGAGAGAGTTCCCAGCTACAACGTGGAATGATATTTATAACAGGTACAGTACTAAACTTCAAATAGAGGAAGATATCATTGCTCGTTCAAGGGATGAAGATCATACGAGATCCAGACGTTCTGAATCAGACAGGAAATCAGGTAAAAATAGGTATGATCCTTACATGGGACCCTCGGGACGAGATATTCGTCCCAGGTTCGAAAACGTTAGGTCAGAATATAGACCATCATGCAGAGATACGAGCTCGTCCTCATCTAGATCTAGAAAGGATCAAGATGAATGACGTAGAGGTAATACACGAATTGGGGATCACACTTTCAATGTAAGTACCCCTGAACTAGTTTCAATATTAAGAAACATGGGAGATAAGGTTTGATGGCCTAAAAAAATGAGGTCAAATCCAAATAAAAGGAATGCATATTTCTGGTGCGAATTCCATAATGATCATGGACACAAAACTGCGGATTGCAGGTTTTTACAAGGTGAAATAGAACAATTATTGAAACAAGGCTATTTAACAAAATTGTTTAGTGATAAAGGAAAACAGGCATACATGAAGAACATGCAGGAACCCTCGAAGCCTCCATCTCCAAAAAGAAACGTCAACGTGATACATGGAGGAGAGGAAGTAAACAAAATAGTTTGCAAAGTAGCCTCAAAATTCACAATTACACACGAAAAGCGGGTTCGAGAAAATCCAGACGCAGATGATATAACCTTTGATGATGCAGATTTCGGTGGACTAACGCTCCCCCACAACGACGCTCTGGTAATATCTTTACTCATTCATGACACTAACGTTAAAAGAGTGTTGATTGATCCAGGTAGTTCAGTTAACATCATCTTGCTAAGAGTCGTGGAAGAAATGCTCCTGGGAAATCAGGTGATCCCAAAGGCACGAGCCATATCAGGGTTTGACAACTCCACAGTGATAACCAAAGGAGAAATCGAACTTAGCACTTATGCCGAGGGAGTAATTAAAAACATCAAATTTCAAGTTGTTGATACTGACATTGCTTATAACGTAATCATGGGAAGGCCCTGGATCCACGACATGAAAGTAGTACCGTCCACCTTACATCAGGTAATTAAATTCCCTTCAAAATGGGGAGTCAGACAGATTAGAGGTGATCATCAGACCTCTAGAAATATAAATTATGTGGTGCATTATAACAAAAAGGTAGAAACAGAAGAACCGAAGGATAGGGAAATCTCCCAAACAGATGCTACCGGCCAAACAGGTACGGAAAAAGTTACTGACCGAACAGGTACAAAAGAAATAAATGTTCAAACATATACAGAAGGAGATACCCACGAGAAGGTGAATCAAGTCACCACAGAATATGAATTAAATCATATGGACGTAGACTCCAGACCGGACGTCATCCAAGAATCGGAGGAAGACGAGCACATCAAAACAACTATGGAAGATCTCGAAGCTGTTCCATTGTTTGAACAAAAACCTGAACAAAAAGTGCATATAGGCACGAGGCTGAGCCCCAATCGAAGAGGTAAGTTAATTGATTATTTAAAGGCTAACGCAGATTGCTTTGCGTGGTCCCACTCAGATATGAAAGGTATCCCACCAGAAGTGATGACTCATAAACTAAATGAAGATCCATCATTCGTACCTATTAATCAAATGAAAAGAAAGCAAGTACCATTCAAGAACCAAGTAATTGACGAAGAAGTATAGAAACTCTTGAAAAATGGTTCGATACGAGAGGTAACGTACCCTAACTGGTTAGCTAACATTGTGGTAGTACCTAAAAAGAATGGCAAATGGAGAGTATGCGTAGATTATACTGACTTAAATAAAGCATGCCCCAAATATTCATTCCCATTACCACATATAGATCAAATGATTGACGCCACCGCATGACATGAATTGTTAAGCTTTCTAGATGCGTATTCTGGTTATATTCAGATTAAAATGGATCCCTCAGATGAGGAAAAAACCTCATTTATTACGAACAAGGGGACTTATTGTTATAAAGTCATGCCTTTTGGCTTAAAAAACGCTGGAGCCACCTATCAAAGGCTAGTGACCAAGATGTTCCAGGAACATCTGGGAAAATTGATGTAAGTTTACATCGATGACATGTTGGTAAAATCAACACGGGTGGAAGACCATTTCCAGCACCTCTCTATTACCTTTGAAATTTTACGCAGGTATAATATGAAGCTGAATCTAGAAAAATGCGCTTTTGGCGTAGAAACAGGTAAATTTTTGGGTTTCCTTGTATCAAACAGGGGAATAGAGGTAAATCCTGCTCAAATTAAAGCTATAGAGGAAATACCTGATATACCAACAAATAAAAAAGAAGTTCAAATACTAACGGGAAGAATTGCAGCTTTGGGAATATTTATTTCCAGATCTTCCGAGAAACGTTTTAAATTCTTTTCAGTCCTCAAAAAGAAAGATCAATTTGAATGGACTGAAGAATGTCAACATGCTCTCAAAGATCTAAAAGCTTATCTATCAAAACCCCCGCTGCTATCAAAGCCAAAGGAAGGGGAGAGGTTGTACGTCTATCTTACTGTCGCAGAAATTGCTATAAGTGCAGTATTGGTAAGGGAAGATAAAGGTAAACAATCTACTATTTATTATGTAAGCAAAACATTACTAGATGCTGAAACCAGATACCCACATCTAGAAAAGTTAGCCTTAGCTTTAATAATGGCATCTAGAAAATTACGACCATATTTTCAATGTCATCCAATCACTGTTGTGACTTCATATCCATTAAGGAATATATTGCATAAACAAGAACTATCTGGGAGATTGGCCAAATGGGCCATAGAGTTAAGCGAATATCAGCCTAGGACTGCAATAAAGTCGCAAATTTTAGCTGATTTTGTTTCTGACTTTAGTCATAGCATTGTCCCTGAAGTGGAAAAAGAGTTACGACTCTTTAGCGGTGCTAATACGGGTCTATGGACCCTATTTACCGATGGTTCTTCCAATATAAAAGGTGACGGTTTAGGCATAGTTTTAATATCACTCACAGGTGAAAAGACACGACAAACTATCAAATGTTATCCTATAACTAACAATGAAGCAGAGTACGAAGCTGTTATTGCTGGACTAGAACTGGCACGAGAACTCTCAATCGAGCAAATCACAATAAAAATTGACTCCCGGCTGGTGGTAAATCAAATGCAGGGGACTTACATCGCTCGAGAGACTCGAGGCAATAGTATCTGGAAAAGGCACGAGAACTCCTAAGACAATTCAGAACGTGGAAGGTAATACAAATACCTAGAGAGGAAAATGCAGAAGCATATGCATTAGCTAACCTCGGAGCAGTCACCGAAGTAACAAACAAAGATAATGCAATTGTCGTTCATCTATTCCATTCAACGATTGACCAAAACAGAAATGAGGTAACTTTCAACAATTTAACCTGGGATTGGAGAAACGAAATCTTTAATTTTTTGCAGAATAGAACTGTACCTGAAGATAAAAAAGCAGCTCAAGCACTTCGCCGCAAAGCTGCACAGTACTGCCTCATTCGCAACTCATTATATCGCAAGATGTTCGGAGGTCCCCTAGCAAAGTGCCTCGGACCTAACCAAATTGAGTTTGTGATAAAAGAGGTCCACGAAGGACATTTTGGAAATCACGCAGGGGCGAGATCCTTGGTAAAAACCCTAATCAGAGTTGGGTACTATTGGCCTAAGATGGAAGAAGAAGCTGAGAATTTCATATCCAAATGTGATAGATGTCAAAGGTTTGCCAATAACATGCATCGACTTACGGAACTATTGCATCCAGTAATATCCCTATGGCCCTTCATAAAGTGGGGTATGGACATAGTGGGACCTCTTCCCACAGCTAAAGGACAGGTACGATTTTTACTCGTACTAACCGACTATTTTACAAAATGGGTAGAGGCAGAAGCTTTCAAACAGGTGCGAGAAAAGGAAGTTAAAAGCTTTTTATGGCGAAACATAATATGCCGCTTTGGAATACTGAAGGAGATCATGTGTGATAATGGCCCACAATTCATAGGCTCGCAAATCACGGAATTATTCGAAAGCTGGCAAATCAAACGGATTACTTCAATGCCATATCACCCCGTGGCTAACGGTCAAGCTGAGTCAACGAATAAAATCATCATCAACAATCTAAAAAAGCGACTGGAAAAAGCCAAAGGAAATTGGCCTGATGAGTTACCAGCGGTATTATGAGCATACAGAACAACTTCAAAAATAGCCACGGGAGAAACTCCGTTCGCACTTGTCTATGGCTCAGAAGCCTTAATACTCGTGGAGATTGGCGAACCAAGCATAAGGTTTACAGAGGATGAAAACAACGATGAGTTGAGCATTAATATGGACTTACTCGAACAAAAAAGAGAAGCCGCATTAATACGGATGGCAACTCAAAAACAAATCATAGAGTATTATTACAACCAAAAAGCTCGCCTCAGATACTTCAAGATTGGGGACTTTGTTCTTAATAAAGTCTTTCAGTCAACAAAAGAAGCAGGTGCAGGAAAGCTAAGTGGGAAGGACCCTACAAAGTCCGAGGCATAGCTGGGAAGGGTGCTTACGAGCTAGAAGCTATGAAAGACAGAATACTACCAACAAGATGGAATGCCATCCATTTGAAGAATTACTACTTCTAAGGAAAAGGAATACCCCCGGTCAGGTATCACACGTTCGATTTTGTTTTGAACATTTAAAATTTTACTAGCCTTTTTAGATGATAGGCATAAAGCTAACCCATCACCAGATGATGATATTAGACCTGCAAAGACGCGAGGATGTAATTGAATTCCCGGTCTAAGGTTACACTTTCTGATGGACATTTTAAAGGGTTAAGCAGTCATCATCTAAAAACTATATACCTTCGAGTCCCGAATGTTTTTCCTTTTCAGGAAAAGGACCACAAGGAAGGAATAGTCAAGTGCTCGAGATTTCATTCATCAAAGCTCAAACACTTGGGGGACTATATAGTATGGAAGGCTAAGACAAAGCAAAGAAGCCTATCAAAAAGTCAAAGCTCGAGCCTAAAGATCCATCTACCCAACAAGTCAAGTGGTACGAGCAAAATCGAAAGAGCCAAAGACTCAAACACAAAGCATGATCTAGAAAACCTTCGAACATGGTCAGGTTAAAAGGCATAATATTAGCTACGAGGAAGAAATGCTCATCTCTGTACTTACTCAAAAGAAAAATTGTTGTAACCAAAACCAGTTGTGGATAAAAGATCATCATCATTGTACTCATTCAAAAACTGTTGTAACTAAAAACAGTTACGAAATCTTTGTACTCATATAGAAAACTGTTATCAAATAAAACAGTTACGGGTGAAAGATCAAAATCCTTGTACTTATTCAAAAACCTTTTATCAAATAACATAGTTGCAGATGTAAGATCATTTCCCTCATGCTTATTGAAAATTGTTGTCAACAAAAACAGTTACGGGTGAAAACTCCAACTTGAAAAAAAAAACTATTACGAACGAAAAATAGTTTCTGTCACAACCCAAATCCTAATTCGGGTCGCGATGGCGCCTAACAGCGGGGTTAGGCAAGCCGATATAATTTTCACTAAGTGATTCCCTTCCCATTCGATCAAACAAGTCAATGGTTACCAGTTTATAACAACTAACATGATACTAGTCCTGAGTGAAGGTAAAATCATAGTAAATACAAGGCCGAAATAAAACATATACATAGATATACATCCCAAAACCCCAAAAATATATACAGCGTGTGTGCCAGGAACTAGTGTCACGGGCAACTACTGAATATACAATGACTACAACATATACAAGGTCTCAGTTGAATGAAATAGACAGAGATCATAACAAAAGAAACTCCAGGGTGCTGCTAGGAAGTCCCGAGGAAAGCAGCTCACCGTGAAGTATGACCACGCTATCAATATCTGGCACCGGCCTGAAAATCAAATGGACCAGCCTCCGGACCTGTACAGTCAAGTACAGAAAGGGAAAGAAAGTGCAGCATGAGTACATATATATAAATATGTACCCAGTGAGTATCCCGTCTAATCTCGAAGAAGTAGTGACGAGAGGTCGACTCGATACTCACTAAGGTCCAACAGTCGTAAGGTAAGCAGGATGTAAAGAAAGCTGCAGGCAAGTAAAACAAATAATCAAGTACATCAATATCCGGCATCAAATAACAATCTCAAATCAAACAAGTTTGATATCCGCCGTGGCGTACGGCCCGATCCCACCCTGGTAGTATCAATCTCGCTGTGGCGTATGGACCGATCCCACCCTGGTAGTCTCAATATCGCCGTGGCGTACTGCCCGATCCCACCCTGGTAGTCTCAATCTCGCCGTGGCGTACGACCCGATCCCACCCTGGTAGTCTCAATCTCGTCGTGGCGTATGTCCCGATCCCATAATATAATCAATCATCACTCTGCTGTGGCGTACGGCCCGATCCCATATTATAATCAATCATCATTCTGTCGTGGCGTACGACCCGATCCCATAATATAATCAATCATCACTCTACCGTGGCGTAAGGCCCGATCCCATAATATAATCAATCATCACTCTACCATGATTCTCTTATCACACTTAAATCAAGCCAAGTATCACAACGTTCAAAAACAACAATACCAATCACACAGGTATACAAGTCATGTCTATGCTAGAACAGGGAAAAACAATGAGCATGTTGTGTCCTAGCTACCCGGACGAAGCAGTAATAGCCACTACGTATGGACTCTCGTCACTCGGTGCGTACGTAGCCCCAAAACAAGATCACATAGCAAACAAGGTTACCTAGAGGGACAATTTCCCTCTTACGAGGTTAGAAAGGAGACTCACCTCGATAAAAGCACTCCTCGGACCAAGGACCAGATCAAAATATGCGCCCGAAATTCTGAAACTACCCTCGACGGCTCACAGCTAGACAAACATAGCATAATTGAATCAATTTATGCTCCCAGAATAAGAATTAACAAGAAATCCCAAAATATAGTATTCTTGAAGGTTTTTTGAAATTTTGACCCCATGCCCACGCATTCAGATTTTGAAAATTCTCGAAGGAATGAATTACCCGAAGCCCAAGGATCGTAATTACATAATTTATTTAGGAGTTCATAGCTAAAAAGGGATAATTCACTAATTATCAAAGCCCTAGGAATTTCTACCAAATTTCATGATTTTTGTTTCTTTTCGGAATTAACCCGCTAAATTCCATGCATAATCGTGAGAAATAGGAGAGAATTGCTTACCTCTTCGGTGGGTGGTTGTGGGAGGTGTTCTTCAACCTTGGGTGCTCTCTAATGGAGGTAAAAGATGACTAATGAGGAAGACAACCCGTAATTGAGCATTTGAATACTGCCTAGGAAAAACGTCACTGCGATCGCGGCATCAGGCCTGCGATCGCAGAGACCAAGCTGCCGGACCACTGCGATCGCGGCTGGAGGTCTGCGATCGCGGAGAACAAATGGTCCTGGGCCCCAAACGACGCTATGTGATCGCATAGATGGGGCCTGCGATCGCGGAGAGTGGGGAGTTAAGCTTATGCGATCGCAAGAGTGAGGTCTGCGATCGCAGAAGGTGGGGGAAGAGACTTAGGCGATCGCAGAGAACAAAATTTAGCCCAGAAGAAATCCCTCTCTGCGATCGCAATTATCCCTCTGCGATCGCAGAGAAGGAAACCAGACAGGAATTTTCTGGTTTTTCTAACTTAGCTCCCGAGGGTCTAAAACACCCCTAAGCCCCCCGGGACCCCGTCCAAAATCACCGGCAAGTCTATATTCATGATACGGACTCGCTCGAACTTCCGGAACATGAAAAACAACAACGGAACTCAGAATCAAACCCCAAAACCAAATTAGTCAAACTTAAGAACTTTGAAATTCTATAATTCACTACATTACGCCGGACGGGTCTATACTACTCGAAATGACCCCAAAATTTGTAGACAAGTCATAAATGACTATTCGGAACTATTGCCAGTCCCAGAATTCCATTCGGACCCCGATAGCATGAAGTCCCGTTCCAGGCCAAATTCTAAACTTAAGGAAATCCTGATTTCCATTTCGGGCGCCGAAACGCTCCCGGGTCATCAGAAACCCGAGCCGAACATACGCCCAAGTCCGAAATCATCATACGGAGCTACTGGAGCTGTCAGAACTCGATTCCGAGGTCGTTTGCTCAAAATGTTGACCGAAGTCAAACTTGGCCAAATAGGCCAGCCTTAAGGAACCAAGTGTTCCTAAACCATCCAAATCATTCCCAAATCCCGGACCACCCGCTCCCGCGAGTCATAAAGCACGAATAGTCGCTATGGAAGGTTTCATTTAAGGAAACGGGACCCTGATACGCAAAACGACCGGGTGGGTCGTTACATTTTCCCCCTCTTAAATAAACGTTCGTCCTCGAACGGGACTAGAACCGTACCTGGAGTGCTGAATAGCTGTGGATATCTGCTCCGCATGTCCCGCTCGGACTCCCAAGTCGCCTCCTCAACTGATTGGACCCTCCACTGGACCTTAATCGCATAAACTATCTTAGACCTCAACTGGCGGTCCTGCCTATCAATAATGGCAACTGGCTCCTCCTCGAAGCCCAACTTCTCATCTAACTGGATAGTGATGTAAACAACCACGTGCGAGAAGTCGGCGTGATACCTCCGAACCACAGATACATGAAATACTAGGTGAACTCCTGATAAGGCTGGAGGCAAAGTAAGCTCATAAGCAACCTCTCCAACCCGCTTCAGCACCTTGAAAGGACCTATAAACCTGGGGCTCAGCTTGCCTTTCTTCCCAAATCTCATAATGCCCTTCATCGGCGAAACCTTCAACATGACCTTATCTCCCTCCATGAATGCTACATCACGTGCCCGCTGATCTGCGTAGCTCTTCTGCCTAGACTGGGCTGTACGGAGCCTCTCCTGAATAATCTTCACCATTTCCAAGGCATCTCTGACCAGATCTGTACCGTATAACTTGGCCTCACCAGGCTCAAACCACCCAATCGGAGAACGTCATCGCCGACCATATAAAGCCTCAAATGTAGCCATCTCGATGCTGTACTGATAACTATTATTGTATGCAAACTCCGCTAAAGGCAAGAACTGGTCCCACTAACCCCCGAAATCAATCACGCAACATATCCTCCAAAACCTGAACTGTACGCTCTGACTGGCCATCAGTCTGAGGGTGAAATGCTGAACTGAGGTCTATCTGAGTACCCATCTCGCTGTGCAAAGCTCTCCAGAAGTGCGAAGTGAACTAAGGACCCCAATCTGAAATGATAGACACCGGCACACCATGCAACCGGACTATCTCACGAAGGTAAATCTGAGCTAGCCTCTCTGTAGTATAAGTAGTAGCCATAGGAATGAAATGTGCCGATTTGGTCAATCTATCCACAATGACCCAAACAGCATCAACCTTCCGCAAATTCCGAGGCAACCCAACCACGAAGTCCATAGTGATACGCTCCCATTTCCACTGAGGAATGGGCATCTGCTGAAACAAGCCTCCTGGCCGCTGATGCTCGTACTTAACCTGCTGACAATTAAGACACCTAGCCACATACTGAACAATGTCTTTCTTCATCCGCCTCCACCAGTAGTGCTGCTTCAAATCACGGTACATCTTTGTAGATCCTGGGTGAATAGAATACCGAGAACTGTGAGCCTCTGCTAGAATCCTCTCCTTCAGGCCATCAACATTAGGAACACACAATCGGCCCTGGAGTCGCAGAACACCATCTTCGCCAAAGTAACCCCCTTGGCCCTGCCCTGGACCACCGTATCCCTAAGCTCTGCTAGGCGTGTATCATCAAACTGTCAAGCCTTGATCTCTCCCAATAATGAAGACTGAGCTACCACATGAGCTAAAACTCGACGGGGCTCTAAAAGGTCCAGTCTTACCAAACGGTTGGCCAAGGACTGAATGTCCAAGGCTAAAGGCCTCTCCTCAACTGAGATGTAGGCCAAACTACCCATGTTAGCTGCTCGCCTGCTCAATGCATCCGCAACTACATTTGCCTTGCCCGGATGATACAGAATAGTGAGATCATAGTCTTTCAACAACTCAAGCCACCTCCGCTGCCTCAAATTAAGGTCCCTCTGCTTAAGCAGGTACTGCAGGCTGCGGTGGTCAGTATAGACCTCACAAGATACACCATATAGATAATGCCGCCATATCTTCAGAGCATGAACAATCGCCGCCAACTCCAAATCGTGCATAGGGTAATTCTTTTCATGAACCTTCAGCTGGCGTGAAGCATAAGCAATAACCCTGCCATCCTGCATCAGCACGCATCCCAACCCGACGCGTGAAGCGTCGCAATACACTGTATATACTCAAGAATTAGAAGGCAATGATAACACTGGTGCTGAAGTCAATGCTAACTTGAGCTTCTGAAAGCTCGCCTCACAATCGTCGGACCACTGAAATGGAGCATTCTTCTGAGTCAATCTAGTCAATGGGGTTGCAATAGAAGAAAACCCCTCCACGAACCGACGGTAATAACCTGCTAAACCTAGAAAACTCCTGATCTCAGAAGCTGATCTAGGACACGGCTAACTCTGAACTGCCTCAATCTTCTGCGGATCAACCTTGATGCCCTCACCAGACACCACATGCCCCAGAAATGCCACAGACTCTAACCAAAACTCACACTTGGAGAACTTAGCATACANTCTTCAATGAAAACAATAACAAAGGAATCGATATACAACCTAAATACCCTATTCATCAAGTCCATAAATGTTGTTGGGGCATTAGTCAAGCCAAAGGACATCACTAAGAACTCATAGTGGCCATATCTGGTGCGAAATGCAGTCTTCGGGACATCAGAAGCCCGAATCTTCAACTGGTGATAACCTGACCTCAGATCAATCTTAGAGAACACACGAGCACCCTGTAGCTGATCAAACAAATCATCAATGCGCGGCAGAGGATACTTGTTCTTGATGGTCACTTTATTCAACTGGCGGTAGTCAATACACATCCGCATAGACCCATCCTTCTTCTTCACAAATAGGACTGGAGCACCCCACGGTGACACACTCGGCCTAATAAACCCCTTGGCCAACAATTCCTCAAGCTGCTCCTTCAATTCCTTTAGCTACTAAAGAGACATACGATAGGGAGGAATAGAAATAGGCTGAGTATCTGTAGCCAAATCAATACAGAAATCTATATCTCGATCTGGAGGCATGCCTGGAAGATCTGAAGGAAACACATCCGGAAACTCCCGAACGACAGGCACTGAATCAAGGGTAGGAGACTCGGCGGTGGTGTCCCGCACATAAGCAAGATAAGACAGACACCCTTTCTCGACCATGTGCCGAGCTCTCATGAAGGAAATGACCCGGCTGAAGGCACTAACTGAAACACCCCTCCACTCTAACCTCGGCAACTCAGCATGGCTAATGTAACTGTCTTGGCATGGCAATCCAGGACAGAATGATGAGGGGATAGCCAATCCATGCCCAAGATGACCTCGAAATCAACCATATCAAGCAACAACAGGTCGACTCTGGTCTCGAACCCACAGAAAGTAATCACACAAGACCGGTAGACCCGGTCTACCACTACAGAGTCGCCCATAGGAGTGGATACATACAAGGGAGAACCCAAAAACTCACAAATAACATCTAGAGAATGAGCAAATAATGCTGAAACATATGAATATGTAGACCTTGGATCAAATAGCACTGAAGCCTCTCTACCACAGACCGAAATAATACCTGTAATCACAGCATCTGATGCCACTGCGTCTTCCCTAGCTGGAATAGCATAAAATCTGGCTGGAGCACCCGATGACTGAGCTCCCCCAGGACGAGCTGGAGCTGAACGACCCCCTCCCGGCTGGCCTCCCCCTCTAGGGCAACCCCTGCCAACCTGACCTCCACCCCTAGGTGGTCTTGCTGCTGGTGCTGTAATCATAGGCTGCTGGCTCTGTTGCACAGCCTTGCCCCGATACCTGGGACAAAACCTCCATGCGTGACTCAGATCCCCACACTCGAAGAAACCCCCTGGCACTACTGCTCGCTGCCCTGAAAAGGAGGAACCCTGAATAGCTGAAAAGCGGTGTGAATCCTCTGGTAAAGCACTGGGATAAGAACTGGAGGACCTCTGATGGCTAGAATAACTGTTGGGTGCACTTTGGATGTCTGGAGGATGATAGGAGCGCTCTGGCATGGCGCTAAATTGGGGCCTGACTGGAACAACCCTAGGAGGTACTGGAGGTGCTGAATAGGAAGGCCTGCTGAATAGGAAGGCCTGCTGAACTAGACACCTCTGTACTGACCCCTAGCCCTAGCTGGAGCCCCTCCAAAGTCACCTGTGAACCTTGGCCTCTTGTCTTGCTGACCCTACTCTCTACTCCTCGCATGGTAACCCTCGATACGTCGAGCTATCTCGACTACAAGCTGATATGGGGTACCCATCTCCACCTCTCTGGCCATGGAAGTCTTGATACCCGGATGTAAGCCTGTCACAAACCGTCGAACCCTCTCAGCATCGGTGGGCAATATCATGAGAGCATGGCGAGACAACTCTGAGAACCTGGCCTCATAATATGACACGGACATCTGCCCCTGCTCTAACTTCTCAAACTGCGAAGCTCCTCCCTCTCAGATGGTGGAATGTATCTGTCCAAAAATAACTGAATAAACTGCTCCCAAGTAACCTGTGGAGACCCTGCTGGTCTACTGAGTACATAAGACTGCCACCAGCGGCGAGCTCTGCCCTCAAGCTGAAATGTCGTGAAGTCTACCCCATGTGACTCTAATATCCTCATGTTGTGCAGTCTGTCCCTACACTTCTCGATAAATCCTGTGCATCCTCTCCCCGCTCACCCCCGAAGGTCGGAGGGCGAAGCTTGGTCCATCTACCCAGCAGCTTCTACTGGTCTATCTCTGCAACTGGCCTGGGCTCTGGTGCTGCCACCCCAGGCTGAACCGCGATCACTGGTGGAATATCTGGAGTACGATGTACTGCTGCTGCTGGTCCTGTATCCTGAGCGGTAGGGGTCTGAACTCCCCCTCCTTCTTGAGAAGTAGCAGGATCTGATGGAAGTACCCTTGCCTAGGACATAGTGTCCATGAACCTTAGCATATGGCCCATGACCTCTTGGAAGCTCGGCGCCGTCATAAACTCAGCTGGTGGTGGAACTACTGGAGGCAGCTCATCCTGCTCCTCAACATAAGGATCCCTAATCGGTGCAACCGGTACAGCTCTGGGACGCCCTCGCCCCCTACTACGAACAGGAGCCCTACCCCTGCCCCTACCGCGGCCTCGAGCGGCGGGGGTAGCAGCCTCCCCTGGATCATGAACATGTGAAGCACGCATCCTCACCATCTGTTCGAGAGTAGAAGAACAAGTTTGAGTACATCACCGATTGCACGATAGGATATGAACAAAAGAAGTTTCTTAACGCCCTATAGCCTCCTAAAGATAAGTACAGACGTCTCCGTACCGATCCGCAAGACTCTACTGGGTTTGCCCGTGACTCGTGAGACTACGTGAACCTAAGGCTCTGATACCACGTTGTCACAACCCAAATCCTAATCCGGGTCGCGATGGCGCCCAACAGCGGGGTTAGGCAAGTCGATATAATTTTCACTAAGTGATTCCCTTCCCATTCGATCAAACAAGTCAATGGTTACCAGTTTATAACAACTAACATGATACTAGTCCTGAGTGAAGGTAAAATCATAGTAGATACAAGGCCGAAATAAAACATATACATAGATATACATCCCAAAACCCCAAAAATATATACAGCGTGTGTGCCAGGAACTAGTGTCACGAGTGTCACGGGAAACTACTGAATATACAATGACTACAACATATACAGGGTCCCAGTCTGAATGAAATAGACAGAGAGCATAACAAAAGAAACTACAGGGTGCTGCTAGGAAGTCGCCAGGAAAGCAGCTCACCGTGAAGTATGACCACGCTATCAATATCTGGCACCGGCCTGAAATCAGATGGACCAGCCTCCAGTCCTGTACAGTCAAGTACAGAAAGGGAAAGAAAGTGCATCATTAGTACATATATATAATTATGTACCTAGTGAGTATCCCGTCTAATCTCGAAGAAGTAGTGACGAGAGGTCGACTCGATAC